>JASSUY010054816.1:0-13708 GCA_032466535.1 Forpus xanthops | reverse complement strand
GCACTTGTTCCAACAGTTCCATGTTCTTTTTATGTTGAGGACACCAGAACTGCACACAATACTCCAAGTGAGGTCTCTCACGAGAGCAGAGCAGAAGGGCAGGATCCCCTCCTTCAGTGTGCTGGTCACGCTTCTTTTGATTCAGCCCAGGATACGGTTGGCTTTCTGTGATGCTAGGGCACACTGCTAGCTCATGTTAGTTTTCTCATCAACCAACAACCCCAAGTCCTTCTCTGCAGGGCTGCTCTCAGTTGCAGGGACACTGTAGAAGGCAATGGGATGTAAAAACATTGCTCCCTTCCAACGCATGAATTCAGTAAGAATTTGTTTCCTTTTAAAGACAGAAAGCGACATAACATGCATTACTCTTTCATTTTAAATTAATAAACAAAGTGCTGTGCAGTAGCTGTGGAAGAGCAGTTCCCCTCTTAGGATAATTTGTGAAGGTGTACATTTGTTTACTAGAATGCATTGCTGAGGTGAAAGCATGCTTTTTGTGTGCACAGGTAACCTGAGCTTCCATAGAGTTTTAATAGAATTCTGCTAACATAGTTCCTATACATCCCTGAGTAGGAATTACAAATAAAGGCAAACACATGGTAACTGTAAGCCAACAGGCTTTAGGGAATTACTGAATAAAAAAGTAAAGTTTTTCAGTCTCTTCAACTTCTTTTGTATTACCCCTGGCTTCTGTAGAAACTTTGAATACGGACCAAAGTGAATTTAGAGACGTTTCATCTCAATTCAAGGGGTTTTACCACAGAGCAGAAGAAATTTGAGGTGCCAATCACTGTATACAGCCATACTACATTTCATTATCACCTTTTCCTGTGGATTTCCAAATTTTTCCCAATAGAATATATCACAGAGAAACAACCGTACCTAGGACAAATCAAAGTGGCATAGTTCAGGATTTTACCTTTCACAGGAATCCTGCACACCGGTGAAATCATTTTAAAGTGGAAATCTGTGTTTATAGGCTAAATTCTTCATGGACGTCATTGTGAACTTGGGAAAAGAAATCATATTTTTTCCTTGTCCCTTCCTTGAGTGAGCTTTTTGTTCATTTCAAAGTTTATTGCTAAAGATGTAATTTTCTGACTGCTACAGAATATGCTTGTCTAAAGACAAGGAGGATGGCAAGGTTTCCTGCTCCTGGGTAGTTAGTTGTATCTTGAGATAAATAGGATTACTTGGGCCCAAGTGGTGATTAAATTTTCTTTAGCTCAGCAGTGGGAAACACTGGCACTGATGTTGCATTTACCGCTAATAATTGTTTGGATTATGAGCACTGAAGGTGAACCGGGCTGGATAAGAATATTCAGCACCTGGCATTTTCACAGTCTTTCTGCATCTTGTCTTTTTGGCCACTGTCCGCACTGATATGATGGAATACACTGCGGATAAATCCATGGGAACATCTTTGATAACTCACTTTCTATATAGCAAAATGAAATTGGTCTCCTCTACCTGGCCTGCAGTTTTGTATGTGATTTGGCATCTCCTAGGGAAATTAGAGATAATGCTTATCCAAAAGTTGCAAAGTGAGTAAATAATGATTTAAAGCTCTGAGAGCTATGGGAAACACTGGGAAGTTTTAATTGAAGTTCTAGGTTACAGTTCAATTTCTAAGGACTGCTCTTCTGACTAAGTTTTCTTGGTATTTTGTCACCAAAAAGGAGATACTTATAAGATACACAGATATCAGAACTCTGTATAGGAGCATCCTGTCGGATAGGAAGAACTGGATGAACTTAGCAGCTGGAGTAGTCAAAATCACATTAAATTCACTGTTGTGAGGTGCAAGGTCACGCATTTGGAGACTAACAAGTTGCAAGCTCATGTATGGGAAATGAATGAGGAAGCAAAAGAAGTGCTGAAGCTAAAGAATGATGTTGGCAAAAGGACAAATGAGTATAAAGCAATCATGAATACAATTAAAATTGGAAACTAGAAGGACATTTTTAGTTGTTGGTGGAAGAAGATTCTGGAATAGCAATCCCCTGAGACGCATGGAGGCAAAAATAATTCAAATGCTTTTCAAAACAAAACTACGTAAAGGTGTTACTATGACATGGAGCAGACTGGACTCCAAGGTGTTATGTCTTTTTCTTGAGAGTAAGATTTATATCAGTGCAATTTCTTGCATATTTATCGTCTCATTTCTTGGAAAACAGGATCTCAACACCTGATCGGTGCCTGATCTTGGTTAGATATAAAAAAAATAAGAAAATATTAAACCATATAGATATAATTTTTTAAAATTAAAGTCATTAAAGATGCTTGGTAAATTATTTTTAATTAAATATATGAAATCTTTCTTGATATCATGTTTCTTCAGATCTTACATGTAGCTTCTTCTGCTAATTCTTTATTTCATATAACTGAAAGCAACTAAGCAACTTTCTTTGCAGACATCCAGCCACATGCAGTGCCAAATGTGTGGGACATCTTTTCACTCTCAGGAGGATTTAGATATTTGAGAGTAATTGATTGATAACGTTCGTAGTGTATGCCAGCGCTGTAAAATGATAGTGAAAGAACAAAAATTGCTTTGCATCTGTCCAGGCCAGCGTGCCAATATTGATATGACAGCAAGGAGAAAAGGACATGCCAGTATAAAGTGCATCTTTGCTCTTGTATCCTTTTAAAACATTCTTTTTTTCCCAGTCCTTTACAAAGAGCCAGACCCTTGTTTGTGGTTGCATGGAAAGGTAGCATAAAGCCTGTCTGTCTTTTAAGCCACAAGTATACTAAAGCCATACATCTTCTGCTGCCTTTCCTAGGGAAAGCTCACCTCCTGTGACTTTTCTGCCAGTATCTATAGAGGCTGTGCTGACATCTCAGGACTGCAGGCATTCAGAGTGCGCTGGGAATGTCCAGTTTCCTGGGGCAATGTGAAAACTGCCAAGAAGGATGCTTGCCAGCCACTGGCTAACAGGCTTTAAGGCTGCATATAGCCTTTAGAACAGTGAATGGTGTGAGAAGGGGTTTTCTGGTTATCACCTTAAGTGACTGAGAGTAGAATGAGGCTTCTGTCTCTTGTGGCTTCTGTGCATGATACTGCAAATTGGGTCACCATTTTCCCCGTGCATGGGAGGAATTCTACGTGAGTGCTCTGAAGGTCAGTCAACAAAGTCAATTGCCTTTCAGGCCATATTTTGAATGGTTAGGTGGGGCCATTGGCACTAAGCTCAAATGTGAATGAGATCTCTGTAGACAGCTAGAAAAGCAAGAAGCATTTTGCACTGGCTTTCCCTGCTTTTCCTGATGTGATCTCTATACACTGGCACTCCAGCTGTGGCAGATACAAGGCATGTTCCTTCATTTTCAGTCAGTGGATCTGATACCTGTTATATCAGACCCTGAACACCTATTACACAAATACACTCAGTTCCCTCTCCAAGTAAATATGGTTTAGAGATTGTGGATTGTTTTGTATCTATTGTTGATTTGTTCTGTGGGATTGGTCCCAAAGCCCTGCTCCAATTCTGCTTCTAGCTTCCCAGCTCATAGAGTTGTGTGAATGCTTCGTCACTGGGGGTGTTCAAGGCTTGGGACAGAGCCTTGGGTGGCATTGTTTAGTGGGAGCTGTCCCTGTCCCTGGCAGAGGGGTTGGAACTAGATGATCTTGAGGTCTTTTCCAACCCTAACTATTCTATGATTCTATGTACTCAGTATTTCCCAAATTCTGCTCACAGCCGCACCATTGTTTCAGTATATGCCCCTACTACTCTCTAAGTGATGGAGCCATAATTATATCCATGATAAATCTTTATGGGATTTTTGACATCACTTGTTTTCCAGATGTATGCTGATGATTTGCAGATGCCTCAGTTTTTATGGCTGCTACATCTTACTGGTTATCAGTTCATGAATTACACATTTTATGTAATGGTGCTGTATTAATTTCACATTAGAATCTGTAAATACATTATTAGCACAGGTAAAGCATATTTCACATACTTCCAGAAATTAACATATTTTTCACCACAAAAGCAATCTGAAAGGAGTTGTTGCATTTCATAAAAAAGAATATTAATCTGGCACCTATTTGGAAGAGGATGTCCACTAACACACTAGTCTATTTTTACAATATTTATCATTTTATATTGATATAGAGCTCTGAAATATAAATCCAATTTTAGGCAGATAATAGGGACCAGGTTTGCAAAGCTAAGGTCCACTTACTATTAAATGTGGCTAAGGATGATAAGGATAACAGGAAGAGATTCTCTAGGTATTTTGCAATTAAAAGACAAACTATGGAGCACATGGGACCCCTCTGGAGTCTATGGGCAGAACTGGGTATCCTGGGTTTGGAGAAGGTTGAGGTTCCTTATAACTTCCTTGCCTTAGTCTTCACCAGCAAATGCTCTGACCACACCACCCAACGCTTGGAAGGCAGACTCAGGGACAGTGAGCATGAAGACCCTGGGCCTACTGTAGGAGAGGATATGTTTCGAGAGCAGCTTGGGAAACTGAACCATAAGTCCATAAGACTTGAAATCCACCCGCGAGTCCTGAAGGAGCTGGCAATTGAAGTTGCTAAGCCACAGTCAATTGTATTTGAAAAATCATGGCAGTCAGGTAAAGTTCCTGATGACTGAAAAAGGGAAATACAATCCTCACTTTCAAGAAGGGGAAAATGGATGAGCTGGGGGCAACACAACAGTCAGCCTCTCCTCTGTGCCTGGCAAAATCTTGGAGCAAATTCTCCTGGAAGACATGCTAAGGCACATGAAAAACAACAGTGTGGTTGGTGACAGCCAGCATGGCTTTACTGAGGGGAAATCCTGCCACACAAATATGGTGGCCTTCTATGATGGGGCTGCAGAACTGATGGACAGGGGTAGAGCAGTTGATGTCATCTAACTGGACTTGTGCAAAGCGTTTGACACTGTCTCACATGACATCCTTGTCTCTAAGTTGGAGAGTCATCGATTTGGTAGGTGGACCACTCGGTGGATAATGAACTGGCTGGATGGCAGCACACAAAGAGTTGTGCTCAATGGCTCACTTGGAGTATTGTGTGCAGTTCTGGTGTCCTCAACATAAAAAGCACATGGAACTGTTGGAACAGATCCAGAGGAGGGCCACGAGGATGATTAGAGGACTGGAGCACCTCCCCTATGAAGATAGGATGGGAAAGTTGGGGCTGTTCAGTCTGGAGAAGAGATGACTGAGTGGAGACCTCATAGCAGCCTTCCAGCGCCTGAAGGGGGCCTATAGGGATGCTGGGGAGGGACTCTTCATTAGGGATTGTAATGACAGGACAAAAGATAACGGGTTCAAACTTACACAGGAGAAGTTTAGATTGCATGTGAGGGAGAAATTCTTTACTGTAAGGGTGGTGAGGCACTGGAATGGGTTGGCCAGAGAAGCTGTGAATGCTTTGTCGGTGGTGGTGTTCAAGGCCATGTTGGACATAGCCTTGTGTGGCATGATTTAGTGGGAGGTGTCCCTGCCTATGGCAGAGGGGTTGGAACTAGATGATCTTAAGGTCCTTTCCAACTCTAACTATTCTATTATTCTATGGGGTAATAAGAGAATATGAAACTGAAAGCCAAGGACAGTAACACAAGATGCATTCTCAGCTCTTGTTTGGAACCAGGTGGTTCTGGCTGAAGTCATAAAAAATGAGCACAAAGTCATTCCTTGCGGAGCCCAAATCAGTTTTCAGGGAGCCTGACTGCCACCCGGATACATCCGGGGTGCATCCCAAACAGCTAAGGAAACTGAACTTCCCTGACACACTTGGAAAGTGGGGCAAAGGAAGGCTATAAACTTGTGAGGGTATGTTTTGTTTATAAATTGTTTTCAAACCTCTTTGCCCTGTTTGCTCCCATGAGTATGAGGTATTGAAAACAAAGTGCTTAGTGAAATGAGCAGCTCTTGCCTGGCACACAGGTGCATTTAGACATTCTGCTTGACTCTCTGTGAACTTTACCTGCATATAACAGAAGAAGGGTTTATCTATTTGCAGTAAAAGTAACAGCTTGTTTCATGGCATAAATAAGAATTGTACAGTTTCATTACCTGCACATCATGGTTCAGAAATTTTAATGTCATACATATGAGTGTTTAATTATAAATTATACTCATAGCCTTCAGCTATGCTTGCAGAGGGAACATCCTGTATATCTTTTGTTTAGAAAGCACTGTTTTGATTTCATTTAAATGCCTTCCCTTGAAGCTTTGCTAAAAGGTGTGTGCAGTAAAAAAGCAACTATTGCACTAAACAAGGACAGGTAATGAATGAAGGCAGAGTCTATTACATACTGTGCTGCAAGTAGCCAAACTGAGATAGCTACCTATGAAGGATATTTCTGTGTGTATCATTGCATTCTATAATCAGATATGTTTACCTCAAATCTGCCTGTCGCACATCATTTAGTCATTTCTAATTTCAAACGGTCATAAAATTTGTGGATTTGAGACCAAAAAAAGGTGTAAAATATCTTGTGGTTCCCTTAGAGCTACTGTGCAGTCTGGAACTGTACTTTGTCAGACGGAAAGGCACATGATTGAGGAGAATCTCAGAAACATCCTGGTTAATGAAAGCCAGTGGGGAGATGTCTGTCTGTGGTGTCTCTCCTTTCATCTCAGGATGCTGTATTTTTCTTTGCGGTATTTTGGAGTGACCCCTGCATCCTGAACCAGACAAAAATCAAGATGGTGCAATCATTTAGGCAAAGCCTAGCTGCTCACACTCAGGAAGTTATGTTGTTTACGATCTAGCTCTGATGCTATTGTGTTGCTAATTTGGCTATGACTGCTAGCCAGTCTCCTCAAAAGTGAGTCCAACACATTCCTACTGGGGGTTGTGCTTTTGTTAAACAAATACTGAAAAGTGATGGACCCTTAAGCCTTGGCAGTGTGTGTGACCAGCATAGTTTTCCTTGGTTATGATCAGCATTGCCATGTTCTGTCCGGTCCATAAACCCTCCTGAGTCCATCATAAAACAAGCACATATGGTGCTTGTTAGCGTTTGCCTGCCATTCATCAGTGCTGGCTTTCCATTACTGACCCTTGGACATAACTGATTTGGACTTCATGGTGAATCTTTCCGGAAGCCAGCTTGTCTGTAATTAAATCTGGGTGAGCCAGCACAATATGACAAGTGCTCGGAGCAGAAGCTGAATTGCGATATGATGGCCATTCATCCTGATTTGTTCTCCACACAGAACCAACAGGTTGCTAGCAATCCAGCATATGCCCTGTATGGTCTACCATACTTCATGTAGAGGGTTTCTGCAGAAGAGAGATCAATAGTCAACTCATACACGTATTTTCCTATTTGGCCTTTCTTTTTTTTTTTTTTGTTTTTTGTTTTTTTGTACATTAACCTGAATAGCTGCTATAGTACAACTGGGAGGATGTGGAGTATTTTTATACTATGCCGTAGGCCATCAGTCAGAAGCATATATTGATTCAAGCCCTCCCAGTGCTCAGTGATGTACCTGCCAGTCACTCATGAACGGAACTGTAAATGGATGCAAGAGAGCTTGAGCTTAGCTCTTGAGACATGGCTCTGATGATTTTTAATTTCATGCCTGATACACAGAGTAGAAAGTGAATTCTTTTCCCTGAAAAACCACTTTCTCTATGTCTGCTCTCCACACAGGGTCAAAAAGCCCTGTTCCGTCTAGTGTTTCTTTACATATCTCAGATGTAGAATGTCAGAATTGGGGAATGTATAGGGAGTGTTGGTTGACATGGGGTCAGAGTTATGTTGATTGTAGCAACAAACTAGTCCTTCTGTTTGCTTCAGACCCTTCAATCCATGCAGTTTACGAGAAAAGTTGGACTTGAAATAGCTCTCAAATACGGAGCATCTAAAAGAGATAGAAAATGCAGTTAATCATCTTTTGTACTTAAGAGTGCTGTGCTTGCTACAGTTAAACAAGTACATACATGCATAATATATATGTGTTTGTATGCATGTATACTATACATAGTATGGCAATATAAGGCAAAAGGTAATGTGGAGCTTAAAAGTGAGGAAATGTATGAATACATGGACTTCAGTCTTACAAGCAGAGAGCATTAATATAGAACTGAGAAAATCAAGATGGGGAGATCCTAGAGGGTATAGAAAACATCCTACTGCTTGATACCAATTTCCTTCTGGCCAATGGTACTTTGCCCCCACATACTTGCTCTTCTAAAAACTGTGGTTTTGTTTTTCCTGGGTTATTTTCTCTTCTTTTGCTCTTTGGCATTTGGCAGAATCAGTGCACTAATATTTCCCATGATGTCATTGTCTCCTCATGGATTCAGAACGTGCATGTGTGTGGAACATCCATCTGTGCTGCTGAAGAGTGTCCATTTCAGTCAAACTCCTTGTTCTGCAAAGCCACTTTTAGCAAGATGGCTTTCCTCAGCAAAGCCCTTTTGCATTTTGAAGGATAACCATGCAAAGGCATCACACAACCAGCTGATTTTCACTCTGTGTTTCTACACTGAGTACATACATATTCACATCTGTGCTCCTAGCACTACATGTTATTCCGGGGCAGCTGGTGTTTCATATTTGCAAATAGCAGCAAACCTTGAACAGGAGTTAAAAGAAGCAAACCTGATCAATTCTAAAATCTCCTTTGGCTGTTATTGCACAGTAACTATGGTTACTTCTTGATGTAGTGACTTTGAGTGAAAGGATGGACAATTTCTGGGCACCTGTTCCATTTTAGGGATGAGTTGCAGAGCCCAATGCAGCACCAGTGAGTCATCAAAAAAACCATTGAGGGGATGTTCTGGTTTTGCATCTGCAGCTGCCTTTCAGGATGCAAACACTTAATATTGTCGTTGTAGCTCCTAGTGCTCTTATTGATTTCTCCATGTTATTTCTCCCTGGAGTTTGTGATTCACTCTTTAGTTACAAAGGAGCTTTTATTAAAGGCCATTTTTCTTGCTGAGCAATTTTTATTAAAGGTTGTTTTCCTTGCCTTTTCTAAAGGAAATCTTTCCCTTCAAAATAACAGCGTTGGCACATACGCATTGTCATATCCTCAACTGATAGAGGAGCTTTCTTCAGGGTGCAAACCTGTGACTGTTAGAACAAAGCTTGGCAAATTCAAACGGGAAATAAAGAGCAAATTTTTGAACCACAAGGGTGAGTTGAAACAACTCACCTATGGATCCAGTCAGGATCAGATATCTTCCTAAAGACGTGCCCCAGATCAACAAGTTATTGAACTCCATGAAGGAATCTACCGGTGAAATTCTCTGGGCTACATGTGGCAGAAGTCCAGAAGAGGGGATCCCATGGTACACGCTGAATCTCTAAAGCAAAGACAGTCTGCTTCTAAAAGTACAGCAAACAGCTTTCCTCTGTAGATCAGACATCAAAACAGGGAAATGTAGCATTTGACAGGTGTGCTGTATAGTAATTAAATTGCTTCCTTGCTCATTTTCAGCTCTCTTTCCTCATGTCAACTACATTTTTATCCCATTTTTTCCTCTTCTTTCATCTCTTTCTACTACATATCATTGAAATTGTAGCTGAACTTTTGAACCTCACATGAAGTTTGTGTATCTTTAATCATCAACATTCACTGTAGTATTCTACCACATGACAGATTAAGAGTAGGCAATCCAAAATTCTAATGTAAGGAGGAAATGAGGAAGTTTTAAAACTGTTTAAAAAATATATCAGAAACAGAAATAATGGAAACAGATTTTAATGACCTAACTGCCTGGCAGCAGCCAAGAACATGTGCTAGCAATTGCAGTGTACCTAACAAAGGAAGGTGGGCTGATTTTGAACTGCTGGTGGCAGTCCAGCTGATTTTCAACTTAGGAACTGTGTCCTCTCCTCCTGAAGGGAAAGGGAACTGTTAGCTTCTTATGAAGCCTTGGCTTCTCCTGACCAACATGTAGGTATGTAGCCTGCATGAGTGCAGAATAATACAGCAAGTATAACCTCATATTTGCTGCTTTTGTGCCATTATGCCTGAGCATCAGGCCTCACTTACTAGAAGTCATTGGTATGTGAACAGAGCATTACTGCTTGCTGTACGATGTGTCATCTCTTGCTGACAAAATCTTGGGATCTTGGGTGAAATTTGGGGAGTGTAATGTTTATCTGACATTTTTGGGAATATGGAAGCACTGTTCCAGTCAAAGCATGGGATATATTGTGTATGTGCACTTTGGAACTGAAAAGAATGTGCAGTGAATTAATATGGTTAAGTTGCTTCCATCCCCTGTGTGTTCTAACCAGTATGCACATATTACAGGCATCTGTGGGAACACAGAACTTTGGAAGGAGCATAGATCAACCTAGGCCAGGAGTTAGGTTCATTTTCTTGTGGGAACTTACCAACAGACTTGGGGCTTATATTATGGCAGTTCTTTGCGGCACCCAACACAGGGCACAAAGTGTCGAGATAAAGACAGATCTGACCAGAGAGTGCATTTGTGATAAACATTCATTGTTTTGGATTGATACTCATGCGTCACAATGCTTATTTGTTGGCATTCAAAACTGTTGCTCTTGATCTCAGAGTGTCAGCATGTTGTACGTTACTTGGAGCCAGAATTTGCTGGTTTAGTCCTTGCCGGCTGTGGGGCCTGGGCTAAGGTACTTGTTTTGCTGTACTTCATGGCAATGACTTGTAATGCAGTAGTCTCATTGATCATGAGTCTAGGCTGCTATGTGTTCCAAGTGTGGTCACCACTTTAATTTGGGAGGTGTATAACAGAAGTGTATAACAGTTACATATCTTTTTTTCCCTCCTTGGATGATCAGCCTATGAAGGAAACATTTATTATACATTAACTTGCAATGAAAATTCAGTGTAATTCTTTCTTTTTTTTTTTTCCAGGCATAGCAAGAGGCTCATATGCCAGTCAGAATTGAAGAAGAAAAGAAAATCTTCTTGTCACTCATATGGCTGCGGATTCAGATTATATAGTCAAGTGATGAATTCCATCAGCTGTAGGTGTAGATAACTAGGTGCAAGTAATTTTTAAAGGAACCGTTCTTTGTATGGATGAACAACATAATTTAGCCACCAGAAACCAGAAATGGCAAGCACCCCAGAGGCAGAAGAGTTTGCCTCCAACATATGCTTCCAGTGTGTTTAACTCTCAATTAATCAACCCTTTACATTGCCAAGTAAAAACATGCGTAATTAGACTATATATTAAGACTCTTGCGAGTTGCTTATTTGACGTTCTTCTACTCCTGTGAACTTAGCTGTGAAAAACTAAGAAGCAGGGCCTTGCTGAAAGTGAGATATTACATCTGAGCAAATAACAAAATGTGAAGAAAGAAGAGCCAAGTTGAAATGTGAAAATTGTGGACTGTAGAATTGCTTGCTTTTATAAATACTTTTAAATGTGAATTTTCTCTCTGAGGTTCACCATAAATTGTAATGAAGTGCCCTTCAATTCAGTTACAAATAGAAGCCAATCTCACAGTTATTTGGGAAAAATAACCCTGAACAAGCAGTCTTCCAACTGAAAATAAATAAAGAGAGCAGGATTGGGTCTGAATATCATCATATTCTACAGTCTGTTTATTGTACTGAGCATTTGCTACAGCCTTTTGGGCTTTCCTTTCATGCTTTGCATAAACTAAAACTGCATGAAATAATAGCAGATTTTTAGATCTCATGCATTCTGTCTGTAACGATCTTTGTGGCATGCTGCAGCCTGTTGATCCAGGTTGGATCTCTTATTGAGATGCACATGAGCTGCTAGTAGATTAAGGTTCAGTGAATACATTAAATATTGAAGATTCAAAGTTACCTGTTGTGTGTCTAAGATGTCAGTAAAATAAGAAGTATTAAAAGAGACCTCCATGGTCACAAAAAGTCTCCAAAAATTTGAATATCAATTTTGGATTCACTTCTCCTGGTCAGTTAGTAAATTAGCCCTTTGTCTTTTTCCTATTACAGAGACAGAAGACAAAGCACAGTGTTTAACTGAATATTTTCCATTAAGCCAATGTGATAAGCAAGGACTTTGTAAGATGTGACACCACTACAGCCTGCTTTGGCTGCTGTATGGGGTTACTAACACACAGCAACCTTGTCCAAATAGAGGCTGAGCACTGTTCCTGCCTGAATAGACTTTGGAAGTGGGAGCCAGGATGAGGATGAGGAAGCTGTCACTTCTCATAAGCAACTTTGGAAGAGAGAGAAGAAAAGGAGGAGCAGTCACTTTGGACTAAACTTTAGAGGCAATCCTTTTACCCTTCCCAGGACACTGGTCAAGTGGCTCTCTCAGATATCTGACCTAATGGTAGAAAGGCATTTCTTAATATGTGTCCAACATGTACATGCCAGTGACCATCATGATAGATGTTATTAGGGAGCGGAGAGCACAGAGCAACAAATGAATGATAATGTACCCCTTCCTGTCTTGTTTTCAGTCATTTTATCCATTTTTTTTTTCACACAAACTTTTTCCCTTATAGTTTTCTGCATGTGTATAGTACATGAAGCTTTCCTCACACCCACTTTTCCTTCTCTCTTGGTTGGAAGTATTCAGCTAATGAGACTATCAGGGAATACTGCAGAGACAAAGGGTGAAATTCACCTCATCTGCTAAGCATGTTAATCACTTAATATCCCATTTCATCAAATCTTGTTGGCTGTATTTGAAAAGCAAAGGACTATTCCCTTGCAATGCAAACTATTCCGTGATTCTAAGATTTCCATCCCCAAGGACTTACCTCCTTGTAAAGTCTATAGTAGGCATTTACTGCTACTAATGGGGACAACATCCTACAAAAGCGCATGAAGGTAGAGAAATTTGGAATCATAGTTGTGGATTTTGTTTGCAAGAGTGTGTTTTGTTAACTCAAGTGGGTAATTACATGAAATTGTTTGGTCAGTTCACTCATTCTTTCATGCTAGGAAAGGAGTCAGGTCTCTTGTAGTTTGTGATTTCACTAAATTAGCAGATATTTCATGTCTTGTAGATTTTAAAGTCGTAGAAATCTACTGTTACTTTCTGAAGACCCTAACATTTTAACAGGACTAGTGCCTTGGCTGGGATTGCATGGCAAAATTGAGAACAGATCTTGTCTTCTCTGTATCAGCATGATGCTCCATCCCTCCCTGACCCTGAAAGACCAGTAAGGTGGAGAGATGAGACTTGAGCAATGGTTGTTTGACCCATAATTCAGTGAAACTTCCCCTAATCTAATGGGAATTCTGATAAATGGTCAAACACTTCTTTTCTGCGTTTATAGGAAAAATGATCAGTATTCGCTTCATGCAAGAAGTTGGAGAAGCGACTATCATACACAGTGCTTTTAATAAATATCCATTTTGAAAATGATTGCTTGCTCAGTTTTCACAATATAATTTACAAAGATGCAACTAAACTGCCTTTCTTCTGCAAAACACTTAATCTGACTGTACTATGTTAATATGCAGTACATCTCCATCTACTCTTACAGATAAATTATTCAGAACTATTATAGCTAAAACTGTGAGAAGATCATATTTATATCTTCTGAAATGCTAGAAAGGTTTTGGTATGGAATGAAAATGATGACATCCTTGTGAGGCTGGGGGAACTCAGGAATCAATTGTGATGGTCAGGCTTGCTCCTAGGGAAATAGGAAACATGGCTAAAAGTATCCCGGATTGTCCTGGAAAGCATGCTGAGGCACATGAAAAACAACAAGGTGGTTGGTGACAGCCAGCATGGCTTCACTAGGGAGAAATCCTGCCTGACCAATCT
>JASSUY010054815.1:0-59627 GCA_032466535.1 Forpus xanthops | reverse complement strand
TTCCTTTCCTTTCCTTTCCTTTCCTTTCCCTTTCCCTTTCCCTTTCCCTTTCCCTTTCCCTTTCCCTTTCCCTTTCCATTTTAATGTAGAAAGTATTATTACATGAATATCTCTAGCATGTTGGAAATTATGGTCTCTAACGGGAGTACTGATCCAGTAGCCCTATATAGTGTCAGTGACAGTCAGCTATGATGAATTTTGAAATGGAGCAGACTCAATAAATGTCCAAAATCCTGCAGAAAAGTCTTGGGGCTGTTTCAGGTTTTGCTGCAAATTGAATATGATTCATTGCAGTCTACCTTTCCTCTCTCCAGATGACTTAATTTTCTTGAACTATGGTATTAGTATAAGTCAGTCTATCATGTAATGCTGTTGGATTGGATTTAGCGCTGCTGGTGCATTTCTTATTTCTCCCTTTGCTAATGAAAAGAGTCAGGTGTGATATGTCCAGATCTAGATGTCTAAATCTAGGTAAAATTTCTTATTGTGTATATCTGTCATGTAAAAAAAATATACATTACGTGTGTGCAAAAATTTGTGTCTTTGCATGTATAAGCATCTATATATGCACATACTTATACACACATGTATGCTCCGGTAGCCTGTAACTGCGACTTACATAGCCTGTATGACTGTAAAGCTAAGACCTTTTGTTAGAAACTCATCTTATACCCTGTTGTATTTTCAGTAGGACAAATTCCCTGCACAGAGTAATTTACAGCCTAAATAAGCAGAGAATGGGAGATTATGCAGAAGCTAGGATATGTAAAATAAACCATGGTCAACATTGCAAGTGTCAGACATTTGAAGCAGTTGGTAGTTTCCCAGTGCAGGTAACTGCATGATTGCCTTTCCCACCTTCCTGAATGAGGTAAACTGAACAGGTACAGGCTTTGAAATCAGTGCTCTATGTCCATTTTTCCCTGGGGTGGAAGCAATATGGATCAGCATGAATTTACTGTGCTTTGAGTGGGCTAGCTAGTCTGGCAAACTGTTGTAGACAAGGAGGCTCTTCAGGTGTGTTTTGCCTAAACAATTACAAACTGTATAGTTTAAAAATTAGGATATAAAATTAAAGCCCTTTGAGAGTGCCTGTTTGTGGAGAGAGCTGTAAATAGCCAGACAACTCGGAAGAGTAAGCAGTCAGGCAGAGTGCTTTCCCAGCACAACATTGCCCTTATTTTTATACTGTGTTTCAAGCCGTGGAGGGGCTGGTCAAAATGCAGACCTGTTCTCTGAGTCCCTTCTATAAAAAGAGCTTCAAGAGCTGGATGCCAGAAGTGTCAGATCTACAGCAGATGTGTCTCACAACTGTGCTCTTGTATGTGTATACCAGAGATTTGGTATCACATGCAGAGGAGAGAGCCTGAAGCGATGCACACGTGCAGAGCATCTGTTTACATGCACATGTAGTGCTCCCAGATGCTTAAAATCTTAATATAAGCTTGGATCAATTAAGAATATTATTTTATGCAGACTAGAGGCTCTATTCTTTAAAACCATAAAAGAACCTTTCTCTGGCTTTACCGCAGGACAGGAATGACAAGGATATAGATCTACATGAAGCGAAGAGATACGTTTATTCACTCCTAGTTTCATCACTGAGTTGAAGGGGAAAGTGTAGTTTCTGGGGACCCAATCTATAAGTTTGCCTTGAGTTTTGTACTTGGCCCAAAGGAAATAAAAGATCAAGACCATCTCCAGTATGCATCTTCTGCTCCACAGTGTAAATATAAGCCCACTGTTGTTTATCGCCTAGTTGTGTTTAACATGTTCTATAAGTGGTGTGTCAGCTTTCCCCTTCCTCTTACTACCAGAACAGAATGATCTATCTTTGCAGTTCTATAAAACAGTGTATGAGATTCCCACAAATCATGGTTCAAAACAGTATTGCCACTATTGATCTTCTTTTGTAAAACAGCTGAAATGCCTCTTCACAGGCATTCTCATTCCGTGCATCCTACAGAGAAATCAGGTCCTCTGTATACATTTCATATATGAGCCAGCATTGTGCTCGGGTGGCAAAGACTGCCAACAGAATCCTGGCTTATATCAGAAATAGTGTGCCCAGCAGGACTGGCAAAGTTATTGTTCCCTGGTAATTGATACTGTTGAGGCAGCACCTCTAATTTTGTGTTCCATTCTGGGCCCCTCACTACAAAGGAGATATTGAGGTGCTGGAGCAGGTCTGGAGAAGGGCAAAGGAGTTGGTGAAGAGTCTGGAGCACAAGTCTGATGGGGAACGGCTGAGGGAACTGGGGTTGTTTAGTCTGAAGAAGAGAAGGCTCAGGGGAGACCTTAGCACTCTCTACAACTACTTGAACGGAGGATGGAGTGAGGTGGGTGTCGTTGCCTTTTCCCAAGTAACAAGTGATAGGACAAGAGGTAATGGCCTCAATCTGCACCCAGAGCATTTAGACTGGATATTAGGAAAAATTTTTTTACCAAAAGGGTTGTTAAGCACTGGAACAGGCTTCTCAGGGCAGTGGAAGCATTTAGAAAAAGTGTAGATGTTGCACTCAGAGACATGGTTTAGTGGTGCGTTTGGCAGTACTGGGTTAATGGTTTGACTTGACAATCTTAAAGGTCTTTTCCAACCTAGACGGCTTTATCATGAATGATAAATATGGAAGCTTGAATGATTTCAGATGATCATATATATTTTTTTCACTCTATTCACTCCTGATGACTGGAAAGATTCTTCTGAACAATGTCAGTGACCCCTCTCAGTTGTTTCTTTTTAACTCCCTTGTGCCATCACTCTATTTCCAACAAAACTTTACTTTTGAATTGAGGTTGAAAAAGTTCAGATCAAAATAAACAATTCTGTTATGTGAATCCAAGATGTTTTTATTTTCTACTTTGTTCAACACATTTCAAAACTGAACATCCTTGGCTTTGTAATTTTTTCTGGAGTTATGCCAGCCTTCAAAGACCATTGTTTGATTATGTGTTTGGTTTTGACTCAATTGTGCTCCCAGATAGAAATATACTGTATTTATTTTTGGTTAACTGTTCGCACAGAGCAGCTCCCCATTAATGGGAAAGCGTGCAGAATAGCTACCTTTTCTCTCTATGGAAAAAATACTCTATTTCCTATTCAAAAGGTGAATGTGGAGGTAAGCCTACAAAGAAAAACTCGTCTCCATCAGATTGCAGTGCCTGTGACCTTTATAACTTAACAATTAAAAAAAATCCTGCTGGACTAGCTGTCCCTTCACACTGATTTTTCATATGTAATAATCTACATCCCTTTGGTGTAGGTAATTGCAGCTCCTGTAGAATTGGATTACTGCCTTGAGAAATGAAAAAAAAAAAAACATTGTTGCCTCTGAAATGCCAGGCAAATATTGTTATTAAAATGTTCAATTGCAAAACTCTAAAATATGTATTTTTATTAGAATTTCCTTAAGATAATTTTTCTGTTGATCTCAGTACTATAACAGTTACTGAAGTCAATGACATTCTACCTTCACCAAGCCAGGCATTTTAATTCATTAGAGGTGATTATGCTAAGTAATAAAAAGTTAAAAATATGATCTGGGAGCTCTGCTCTGGCTGCCCTGGTGGTAGCCAGTTAGGCACCCAGACAGAGCCGATAAGAGGGGAGGCAGCAGTGCAGAGCTCAGGGTTTAGAGAGGGCCTGCACTGCTCTCCTGAGAGGAGGGTGCACAATGGGAAGGGCTGCACTTGGTGCTCCCTGGTGGAAGTCCTCCTGCAGCAGGGACTGAGCTGCGGGAGGCTGTTATTAGGCTGAAAGGGGTCAGGGAAGCAGAGGGGAGACAGCACTTCTCCAGGACCAGACTGTGCAGGGGCCTCAAACATCTACTGTCACTCATGCAGGTAAGGAGGCCGCTAACCCAGGAAGCTGGGAAATAGTAACCGAAAAAGAAACAACAAGAAAAGGAGAAAGAGGACAATTAAAAGCAAGGAGCTTCCTCCTAAATCTGTTGTTCCCACCCAGAACCACTTTGCTGTCTTTCAGGGGGCTGATGAGGAACCACACTCCCACCAAGAATGACCAGCTGATGCACTGGTAAAGAAGATCATTGCAGGTGCTGCCAGAAAAAAGCGGCAGGCCATAGTAGTAAGGGACTCTGATGGGATCAGAGGCACCCATCTGTCATCCTGACCCAGGCTCAGGGGAGGTGTGTTGCCTACCAGGGGCTCAGGTCAGGGGTATTGCAGAGAAGCTGCCTGCTCTAGTTGGTACCACTGACAATTACCCACTTCTAGTGATACATGTGGGTGCTATAGATATAGATAGCAGTAGCCTGAAGAACATGAAGAAGGACAACAGAGCTCTGGGAGAAGTGGTTAGGGGCTCTAGAGCTCAGATTGTCTTTTCTTCAGTTCTCCAGGATACAGGGCAGGACCTTAAAAAGACTAGGAGGATTGATAAGGTTAATAAATGGTTAGAAGGGTGGTGGTTTATAGTCAGGGATTTGGGTCTCAATTTAGTAGACCAGGTCTACTGGGGGCTGGTGGAGCTGGTCTGACGAAGAAAGGGAAGAGTAGATTTGTTAGGAGGCTTGCCAGACTGATCAAGGATGCTTTAAAGTAGATGTGTTGAGGGAGGGGGACATTATACATCCCAACACACCCAGTCACTTGCCAGCACCTATAGTAAACATTCAGAGTAATGTAGAGATACTCCAGCTGCTCCAGCCAATGAGCTGGCTTCAATTGGAGCTCGGCTCAGATGCCTCTATACAAACACCTGTAGCATGGGAAACAAGAGAAATTGGAGATGTGTGTACGTCTATGGGGGTATGATATCATAGGTATCAGAGACATGGTGGGATGGCTCCTATAACTGGTGTATTGGAATGGAAGGTTACAGGCTCTTTAAGAAAGACGGGCCCAGAAGGCATGGAGGGTGAGTTGCTATTTATGTTAGGGATAGACTGACAGTATGGAACTCTGTCTGGGGACAGGTGAGCAGTCAACAGAGATTCTGTCGATCAGGTTTAGAGGGAGAACAGCGATGGGAGACATTATTGTGGGGATCTGTTATAGACCGCCTGACCAAGAGGACTCAGTAGATGAAGAGCTCTGTAGACAGACCGGAACACCCTCACACTCGCAGGCCTTTGCTCTCATGAGGGATTTCAACCACCCTGATATCTGTTGGAGGAATGGTATGGCCTGGTACAAGCAATCCAGAAAGTTCCTTGATTGTGTAGAAGACAACTTCCTTCTGGAAGTAATAGAGGAGCCAACAAGGAGAGGTGCCATGCTTGACCTTGTCCTCACCAACAGGGAAAGGCTGGTTGGAAATGTGATGCTCCAGGGCAGCCTTGATTGCAGCGATCATGAGATGGTCAAATTTAAGGTCCTCAGGACAGTGAGAAGGGTGTGTAGCAAGCTCACTGCCCTGGACTTCAAGAGAGCAGACTTTGGCCTCTTCAGGAACCTGCTCAGTAAGATTCCACGGGATATAGCCCTAGAGGGCAGGGGGGCCCAAAACTGTTGGTTGATTTTTCAAGGATCACCTGTTGCAAGCTCTAGAGTGTTGTGTCCCAACTAGACAGAAGTGCTGCAGGAGGGCCAGGAGGCCTCCTTAGATGGATAAGGAGCTGCTGAGGAAACTTTGAAGGAAGAAAGAGGCTTATAAAAGGTGGAAAAAAGGACAAGTGGCCTGGGAAGTTTATTGGGATGTTGTGCGGGAAGCTAGGGACCAGGTTAGGAAAGCTAAGGCCCAGTTAGAATTAAACTTGGCTAGAGATGTTAAGGATAGCAGGAAGGGATTCTATAGGTACATTGCAAATAAAAGACAGGCTAGGGACAGCGTGGGCGCTCTCCAGAAGGTATTGGGAGAACTGGCTACCCTGGATTTGGAGAAGGCTGAGATTCTTAATGACTTCTTTGCTTCAGTCTTCATCGTCAAATGCTCTGACCATACCACCCAAGTCTTGGAAGGCAGAAGCAGGGACAGTGAGAATGAAGACCTCGGGCTCATTGTAGGAGAGGATCTGGTTTGAGACCATCTTAGGAACTTGAACATATAAAGGTCATAGAATCATAGAACATTTAGGGTTGGAAAGGACCTTAAGATCATCTAGTTCCAGCCCCCCTGCCATGGGCAGGGACAACTCACAACAAACCATGTCACTCAAGGCTATGTGAACCCTGCCCTGAACACCCTCAGGGATGGAGCATTCACAACTACTTTGGACAACCCATTCCAGTGCCTCACCACCCTTACAGTAAAGAATTTCTTCCTCAGATCCAGTCTAAACTTCCTCTGTTTAAGTTTGAACCCATTACCCCTTGTCCTCTCACTACAGTCTCTAATGAAGAGACCCTCCCCAGTATCCCTATAGGCCCCCTTCAGATATTGGAATGCTGCTATGAGGTCTCCACGTAGCCTTGCAAAGCACTTGACACTGTCTCACATGACATCCTTGTCTCTAAGTTGGAGAGACATCAATCTGATAGGTGGACCACTCGGTGGATAAAGAACTGGCTGGATGGCTGCACGCAAAGAGTTGTGCTTAATGGCTCAATATCCAGCTGGAGACCAGTAATGAGTGGTGACCCTCTGGGATCAGTGTTGGGACCAGTCTTGTTCAACATCTTTGTCAGTAAAATGGACAGCGAGATTGAGTGCGCCCTCAGCAGGTTTGCTGATGACATGAAGCTCTGTGGCTTGGTTGATATGTTGGAGGGAAGGAATGCCATCCAGAGGGACATTGGCACACTTGTGAGGTGGGCTGATGCCAACCTGATGAAGTTTAACCATGACAAGTGCAAGGTCCTACACCTGGGTCCGAGCAATCCCAGGCACGGCTATAGGTTGGGCAGAGAGGAGATTCAGAGCAGCCCTGCAGAGAACTTGGGGGTATTGGTGGATTAGAGAATGAACTTGAGCCGACAGTGTGCTCTTGCAGCCCAGAAAGCCAACCGTATCCTATGCTGCATCAAAAGTAGTGTGACCAGCAGAATGAGGGAGGTGATCCTGCCCCTTTACTCTGCTCTTGTGAGATCTCACTTGGAGTATTGTGTGCAGTTCTGGTGTCCTCAATGTAAAAAAGACATGGAACTGTTGGAAGAAGTCCAGAGGAAGGCCATGAGAATGGTCATGGAACTGGAGTACCTCCTGTACGAAGATAGGCTTGGGAAAGTTGGGGCTGTTCAGCCTGAAGAAGACAAGGTTGTGTGGAGACCTCATAGAAACCTTCTAATATCTGAAGGGGGCCTATGAGGATGCTGGGGAGGGGCTCTTCATGAGGGACTGTAGTGAGAGGACAAGGGGTAATGAGTTCAAACTTAAACAGGGGAAGTTAGATTACATATAAGGAGGAAGTTTGTTACTTTGGGAGTGGTGAGGCACTGGAATGGGTTTCCCAGGGAAATTGTGAATGCTCCATTCCTGCCTGCGTTCACTGCCAGATTGGACAGAGCCTTGGGTGACATGGTTTAGTGTGAGTTGTCCCTGCCCCCTGGCAGGGGGGGTGGAACTGGATGATCTTTTGGTCCTTTCCAACCCTAACTATTCTATGGTTCTGTGATCTGTGTCAGAAAGTCAGTTAATGCGTAGCTCTAGATAGTCCCGCAAATTTCTGTGGAGTCTAATTTAAACTGTATGTTGGAGGTGATGTTTGATGAGTTACTGAAATTACATTTGCTTGTTTATCTTTTTTGTGGTCTTTACGTCTGTCATTTTATGTCCATCAGCCCTTAAAATCATCCCCCTTGTCAGGCCTGTCTGCCACCTGTAATATAAACGGTAGGAGATTAAACCAGAGAATGAATTTGATTTCTTTTTGTTTCCGTGAGGAAGATATTTTATGAAGCTTGGCTGATGCAGGAGCAAGAATAAGGAAGAATTTAGTGCTAACCCTGATGTTTCAAAGGCTTCTGCACGTCTAGAGAACACTCTAAAGGAGAAACCATGGCCCGATTGTTTGGACAGTGCACGCTGGTGTGGGCAGTCTCCTTTGAGTCAAAGCTCCTCTTTGCTCTAAAGGATTTTTCAGGGTTCTCTTGATGGCTGAACAGAAGAACTATTTAAGAAGGCCAGGTTATTTTGCAAATCAAACTGCTGGCTTGCCCTGTGGCACCTTCTGGTGGCTCTTAGGTGTTCAAATTTGTATGGAGATAACCTCAGACTCACTGAATGTGTTGTCAAACATTTATGCAAGTTAGAGCTATTTGTGATGGCTTGTAATTTTTCTTGAGATACAGCTAAGCATCATTCATTCAGCTGAAGTTTAAAACTGCTCAGTTTCTATCTTATCCCTGGAAGAATGGGGAAGAAAAGTGATTTTGATTTTTTTCTCTCTTAAAGCATATTTCTATTGTCCTAGATGTATAATCTGGGGTTTAATAGAAGTAGGCTTTACCTAGCACCACATTTCATAATTACTTCTGATTTTAAGTATGGATTCACTTAGAATTCCAGATCCTATATTTTTAATTCAGTAAAATCCTGTAAACTAGAACATTTTTTTTGAATTTGCCTAGATATCTAACTTTGTTGCTTTCTTAGAATTTCCTGTGACTTCATATCTCTGCTCTTTCTGTTGATTTACTATTATTTGCATTTCCATGACATATCTTTTATTTCTGCCCATTTCTCCCTCCCTCCCATCAGACACATGGGAGATGCCTGATGAGAGAGAGTGTCTGTCCTGCCATCTGTCAGCCAGTAAGGCACTGCTGGAAATTTGGTTATGTCCATCAATCTGTCAGAAATGTAAAGCTATATTCTATGCACACTATCAGGAAAAAGCCTTACATGTGGACTAGAGAAAGCCCCTACCCCCTGCTAGAGTTAATGAATTCCAGTGAATATAATAATGCTTGTGGATGGGAATTGGCGGGAGAATTTTTCTTTAAGCCTGAAGACAGTATTGAAATATTTAAGTTAATACTATAAAAAGATATCACAGCATACATAAAACATGAAATGCCATACAGGAAAACTTCTAATATTGCAGTTGCTTTGCAAAGGCAGATGGTGTAGCACAGAAATAACATAATTTCTCAGGCTTTTGGTCCTTGCCTACACAATAAGGTTACTTTAAAATCTCTTAAAAATAAAGGAAATTCTGCCTCCTGCCCAGGTTGGAAGGAATCAGCTGCTTCTTTTAAGAATGCCTTGCAGTATATCCTGTGCAAGGTATCTTAATACCTTCCTTTCAGAAGAGTCATACCTCAAATCTGCCTCTAAACAAGTGTTGTTTTTTTCCCAGAAAGCCAAGCTGTCCTCATGAGCTGTATTTCAGATGTCCAAAGGAATTAGTATCTGTCAGGATTTTTTAAAGAAAGTTCTTTTAAATAAAGCATATAGTACCATATGCTCAAAGCTACTTCTGAAAAAAACTCAAAGCAGTAAGTCTAACATATGAATCTTTTCTAACGCAGGAGTTTAACATAGTTGTGGGATTTTTGCATTGTTTTCCTTGTGGAATGGGGTATGTGTGTGTGTGTGTGTGTGTGTCAGTTCAAACCTTATCCTCTTCGTTTGTCTTGCAAATGGAATTAGTTTCTGAAATGAGCAGATATGTTCCAGCTGGATGTTGTAGCCTATTTAAAATCTGTGTAAATTTATCCTGACAAATGTAAACAGCCAGACGACAACTTTTTCCACTAACCCAGTCTGGAAAACTGTAAATCCATTTGTGCTGTATTTCTGTATTTTCCACTGTAAGGTGTTCGTAGCTGTTCCTCTACTTGCCTGTGCAATTTTTTTAACTCACGAAGGTTGAGTCCGATGTCTCATATTTCTGCTAACACAAGACCACACAGATATAACTAGAAAGAATATTCCAGCAAAGGATGATCAAGGATTAGTTCTGGTCATATTCACTGTAACTGAAACTTCCTGGTCTAAATGTGTTACATGGAAAAATTGTTCCTTAGCAGCAACATCTTGGCTCTCTTCTCATCGCTGCCCACTTGGGGTGTTAATGTCTAGACGAGGTGCAAGTTTACTGATATCCTACCGGAGAAAAAGTCTTGGAGAAAGAAGCTTTCAGCACATCATGCATTTCTGAAGTGCAAAGGAGTGATGGAGAGGGCTGTGCTAAGGCTTCTGAGTTCTGGTTTAGCAGAATTGGCTGTTAACAGCACATCTGGGCTCCAGCTTCACAGCTAAAACTGATTCTCTGCTCCTTTCTGATGTGATTGCCCCTCAAGAACTGTGCTGCCTAAACTCCTCGTAGCTGGCTGCTTTGTACTTCCACCTATTAGTCTCAGATCTTGATGTCTTTGTCCCCCCTCCTGGTCTCTGTCCCTGTCAGGATTACTGGTGGTTTCAAAAGTGTGCTTTTGGCAGTGAGTACAAACACAGGCAATTGTTTTTTCTAGATAAAAGTATTTGGGGATTAATGCTCAGTTGTTTGAGTGGCAACAGACTTATAGCTATCAATGGCTTTGATGCCCACCTATGTGTCCATGTAGAGAGCTGAGCCCTTAGTTAACATCAGGTTATGAAAGAAGTAACAATCCCACTGACATGCTGGCTGGTACAAGAGTACCAAGGCAGTGTGTGAGGTTGTGAGGAATGGAGCTTCCCCACTGGCAAAGAGCAAGGGTCCTGAAATGCAGTGCTCCTGTATTTTCTGGAAGCACTTTAGCTCTTCCAGGGATAGCTGATGCATGTTCCTGAGATACTGAGTATTTCTTACTGGTCACCTCCTCAAAGGAGAGCAACTTCTTCATCAGGAGAAACAAAATTCTCCTGGGACTCACAACCGCATGTGCAGGCACCCTTCTTTTTCATTTGTTTCTGGCTTAGTTAACACAATCCCTACCATAAGCTTTGTGTCTTTCTCAAAGACATCAATTCACATCTTCTCATTACCTGCTTCCATCAGGGCAAAGAGCTTGAGCTCCTGCCCAGCCTCTGGCATTGCCAGCGCTCAGTCCAAGGACACACGCTTCCCTAGTATGAAAAGTGCAGGGAATAGCAGCAATTTAACAAGACTTGGTTGCACTTTGGTACACTTTAAATAATGTAATATATTTTCAGAAACCTCATTAAATAGTCATAGTCTTTCTTTTCCTTCCCATCATCGCTGAACAATTAGCCATGCATTTGTGCATAAGTGGAAGTGCTATCCTTTCTATAATTAGAGAATGTTATAATTATAAATGCCTCAAATTCTAATTAGCTTTGGGCAGCCAACTCCAAGATAAGCCTTTGCATATGCAACTGTACACAAACCTCAGCACCATGATGCTCAGAGGCATTTTTTCCCCCTTTACCAGTTAACTCACATTTGTTTTGCTGTTCTTGGGGTTTGTAGGAGAAGATCTGTTATGCACAGAGTGTGGGTGAGGTGATTTTTGATTTATTTTGTGAAGCTTCATATATCATCTCTGTCTTTCTACTTCATGGTGAAAGAAATGACTGGGATAGGGAGATAGGAGCAGAGAGGTGTGGGTTCTGCCCTTGACTCTGTAACAGATTTATGGAGTAATTTTGCAGACATTGCCTCGCCTCTGTGGCACTGTCCATAAAATAAAGCTAATGATTTTTAATCCTTTTGTGAAATGCTTTGAGCACTTTGGCTGAAAAATATACAGCAGTGTTAGTATCAGATAGGGATCAGTGAGGGGAAAAGGGATGATTAGCAGCAACTTTTAGTATTTATGCACATTTGCTAACCTCAACAAGAAAAACAAAATCGAAAGATTAAGTAGGTGATGATGATCTTTTTATTTGATGAAACTTTATATGCCGCTTCCTTAAGTATGGCTGGAATATTTTTAACAAGTCAAATCTTGCAACTCATCCAGTCTGTCTTAAGATGTTAGTAAGAGTTTAAGTTCAGTTTCCTGATATTTTTTTCCTGCTCTTTGTCAGTGTGAAGTAATCCTAGAAAATGCAAGAAATAAGCAATACTTCAGGAGAAATTAGAAACTTTCCAATAATGACTGTGATACAAATTGCCAATTAAATGCAACTATTAGCCATCTCAAATGAATATGTCACTGAAAAAAGTGTTCTTGGAAAGAGTATTGGAGAGAAACGACTCAAAATCTTTTGTGTAAGGAAACATTAAATCTCTATTCCTCTTCCCTTTTCAGGCTCTGTGCATTTTCTGGTACACAAGTGTATTTTGTCTACAGGAAGATCATCTTATGGAGTTTTTAATCCAGGAAGAATTTGGTGGGTGAGTTAGGGTGAAAGATTTCTCTCTCAATGTCTTTCTGTACTCAAGTTGAAATCTTAATTGACAGCTAAAATTCTGCTCTCTTCATTTAAGTGTCTGCTCTGAAATCTGCTTGATTAATATCTGTCAGTGAAGTGAAAGGTAAAGGTGTGACTCATGATACCCTGAGTAGGAGTGGGTACTGTGTTGAAGGACTCCTGAGAATGGGAGGAGAAGTTATACTTATGTGTCTAATGCCCACTCTTAGTCTTATAAAAGCGCCAAATGTCCTTAGAAATTAAGCCTAAAGAAAAATTAGGAGATATTATAAATTAACAAGACAATAATCTTTGCATTTTTTCATACAATGCCAACTAGGATAAATCTCTTGTGCTTTCATACTTAAGGTCTATGATAACCTATCCCTGGGATTTTGAGAGTTTCTGTGTGATGCAGCTTGCACTTCAATGCATTTGGGAATGAACTGACTCCTTCACTTGTAGTTGGCCTACTCTCTAATTGTGATGCAGACACAAAGATGTCAAAGGAAGTATAGCTTTCTACCAGACCCTGCTGAATTTAGCACAGTGAACTTATCTTGCATGAGTAAGCAATTGAGTTGCATTTTCCATGAGCTAGGTCTCTGTAACAAGCACAGGGTTGGCTGATGGCATAACTTTTAGATCATCAATGGCAAATACATACTGATAATACACAGGTAACATGAATCTAAGTGTGCAGTACTGTCTGATCTCTTTGGCAACTGTGTGAAGTGGCCTTCTGCTGATTAACTATTCAAATTAACTAAACCTTTTGAAAACACTTGGAACAAAAATTAGGAAAATCTAATTCTGTAGTGGGGCTGTTTGTTGGTCTGAGGCTGTACCTGGTGGTACCTGTGCCTGCTTGGCTCCACAGTGTTGGAGCTTGATGCTGACATGTCATGGACCACAGTCAGATCACCATAAGTTGAGGTAGAGCTCACTTGCACACTTAGTTTCCCACTTGCAGAGATTTTAGGTAGTTTTTGGTTGTGTGGAAAACAGCTTACCTCTCTCTGCATCATTTAGAAGAAATAAAGTGAGTAGGTATGAAAGCCAGGGTCTGCTCTCTCAGGTGGACCAGATATGTGAGCCACTCACTCTTGCAGAAGCCAGTAGCTCATAGCAGTCCTGTGCATGCCTTGTTGCCAGCACTGCTGTCAGCACCTTCCTCACAATATCAACCCAGAGTGGGCCATAGCTGAAGGCACGGGTCAGGGACTGGCACTCAGAAATCAGGGCCTAGGCTGCATCCTGATTCAGGAGAAAGTAGGATGGAAAGAGCTGTGGGTCTTACACCCCTCCAGCTTTTTGTAGTCAGCTTGGACAGTCAGGAAACATACTAGTTAGCTTTGTTTTCTCTTTCTAGCAATCACTTCACAGACCTGTTGTACAAGGAAGTGATTTTAAAGATGCTTAGCCACACATATGAAGGTCAACTGGAACTGGAAACCATTGGGAAATGACTGTATTTAAAACATTAGCTGACCTACAGTTTAACAGAACTCGTTACTGCTACATCCCTGAATAAACACTGAAAAAAACCCTTAGACTAGACAAAAAAAGTATCTGAAATTTATTTATAGATACACCTTCAGGATAACCAGGATTTTTTTTTTTTTTTTTTTTTTTTTTGGGAAATGAATTTGTTTTGTTTCTCATAAGTTATCAATTTGGACAGAGCTACTTCAGGCTTGTGAGCTAGAGTAATTTACTTCTAACCTTGAAACATTTCACTAATTCATATTTCCACATCAAAGGGGTGAGAAAAGAGATATGTTTCTTGCAATAGTTTTTGTGGGTCATGATGAAATGGATACATTCTGGAGTAAGAAAACAGAACATGCAGCAGTATTCTCCAGTGTCTTTAAGGTAGACAAGCTAAATGCTTGTTACCTCACTTTTCTAATAATTTTTGTTCACTTTAAAATTTTTGGGAGTATAGGACCAGGACTGAACCTTGCAGCATGCTCTGAAATCAATTATTTTGATTCAGAGTATTAAGGAAACCCTAAAACAACTGAGTCCTAACAAAAAAAACCCACAGTCTTTGATGCATAAGAAAGCTTTCTCTGCCTTTATAACTTCTGTTAACCACTGGGGTGGAGAAGAGGCCCTTGTACTAATATTAGGATATGTCATCTTTTTGTATGAATAGATCAACTCGTTGCATGCTTACAAGCCACCCACAGAAATTGTGGTTGCTCCCATGTTTGCTGTGAAACGTGGCTCAGGAAGTGCACAATGGCAGAGTGAAGCAGCTTACCTGGGGTGCAATATGTAGAAGGTACTGTTCTAGGTGATGAAAGCTTGGGTGACTCTTGAACACATTGCATCTGAAAGGATGAATCAAAATCAGAACGGGTCGGAAATTCCACATCACGTTTGCTATTTGAGAATACTTGAGAATGCTGAAGCCACAGTGCTGATATGGTCCATGGACATAGCTTCATTTCAACACAGGTCTTCTAGAAAACAAGCAAACTCTTGACAATCTGGCTACTTACTTCCCCAGAAGCCAGCCTCTGCTGTAATCATTTATTATCCTTGGACCATTTACAGCTCCTAGTTTCCTTCTAGGAAAAAATCCAAGGAAGTTTATTTTAAATACATAATTTGGTTGCAATTTATGTGTGATCATTAAAAAAGCAAAGATTACAATTTGCTGTGATCATTAAAACAGTATGTGCCTTAGGAGTACTTTCTAAACAAAAAAAAAGAAATAGCTTTTTGAAAAAGCCATTGGTCATTCTAGTGTCTTTTCATCTACTGCCATTAAGAAGACTTTCTTAGGTTCTTTTTTGAGGGGAATTCAAACAGTGTAAAGAAAGATCATGAGCATTATTTTTCTCAGATAACTTGGACATGCACATTTTTGACAAAGTATTCACATTTTTCCTTTAGCTTGAAACTTGGAAGTAACTCACACAATGGAACATTTTATAGCTGATTTGTTTTTCTCAATAGAGCTCAGAAATGGCCTTCTGCCATAAATACTGAAAAGGAAAATTGATGCTAGGCACCAGCTTTTCCATAGGGCGAATTTCTGAAGTGGATGGGATTGACCGCCAGCCTTATTATGGATGCTGTACATTGGAATTGGCCAACGGTCACACTTCCCTGACCTTGAATTTGTCATGAGTATGAGGTGTTATAAGTACGTTTCTTACAAGTTGTGTTGATGATGGCCTGTATTTTTCCAAAATCTGCTTGAGTCTTGGCATTTCTCTATTGTCAACAATAAGTCACTACTGTGATATAAATTTACACAAGGCCAGCCATATTATTTAAGTATACCTTTTTGAATATTATTGAGTACTAAAAGAATACAAATCAAAGCCCCTGACATGCCTCCTTTGACACTGGGCCCTGTTCAACTCTCTGTGACCAAATGGAAAGTGACAAGCCCTTCTTCACAACATGCTGGCTATATAAACAAGTGTTGGCAGTATGGGTTGAAAGAGACAGCCTGGCGCCACCATGCCCAGCTGTTTCTTCACTAGTTACCATTGTACTTCCTCTATTTCTTTTCAGGTTGGCAAGCGTGTTTCCAACTAGACTCACATTTTGTCTCCAGGCTAGTATATCTTTGGTGCTGCTTGCCAAGACAATAGAGGAGCCTTTTTTTCCATTGCTGAATTTGATGCTTTCGTGTAGACTTAATCTTTGGTGAAACAGGTTTGTCCCTGCTGCTTACAAAATTTGTAGTGTTGAGTGCCAAGAAAAGCATCTGCTATTGGCCCTGTCACTTCACTCTACTGAAACAACACTTATTTTGTGTTTCTGGGCTTTGCTGCTCTGATTTACTATGCAGTGCAGTTTGAGGAGAATAATTTATTTTTATGTTTTGTGATGATGGTTCTTCTTTCACTTGTTGAATTTTCATCACTTAGGAAAGCATATTAATTCCCTGATAAAGAGCCCTTCCTAATGCAGGGTGTATATCCTCAACCTTGGTCAAACAAATGTAGATATGAATCCTCTTCATGCAATGAGATGGCAGGGTTTAAGCTCTAAATATTTCTATGGTCTTCTCTGGCTTTACCTGTGGCACCTATGGCTGCTGTGCCTCGGGGATCAGACATGTTCTTAGCCCCAGACATCCCTGTTTCCTTGCAGATTCAGACTGATCCTCTAGTGGGTATTCATGGGGATTCTAGGCAATATAATCTGCACAAACTCAGGCCAGAGATGCCATTGCAATACATGTAGGCAACCAATGCCTTTTCTCAAGTCTGTTTCTTTTGGGACAGGTGTCAAATTTGATTTTTTTGCCTATCTTAAAGCAACTTGTAAAAGATAACGTATGTGTGGGGTGAATGCTGTCCTGGGGAAGGCGTGAACAACCTGAACTACTAGAAGATATCGTACCCATACATGCAAACTGCGTTCATTTTAGATTGCTGTTTTTTTTTTTAATGTCTGTCTGCATTAGACATTATGGTCCCTAAGTGAACAGATCACATGCGCACTTGTATTTTATGCACCCAATATTTGCAGTTAATGACTTTCCTGTCAGATGTCTGTACTGCATTTTGATTGGCGTGAGCCATGCTAAAAAAGAGCCATTTGTAGCCACCTTTAGAAGCTCTTCTCAAGACAAGACCTCTACATAGGTCTTTCTAATTCAAAGTTTAACCTTTTTCGAATGGGAAAGAAAAACACTTCAGATGCTGTTAACTGACTTTGAGCTCTGCCTTATCTTTAACACATTCAGCACTCACAAACAATCAAGAAAGGTTGAGGCTGATGCCAAGTGTTGTGAAGCAGAGAGGATATATGAGGGGAGACAGTATTTTTTGCAAGGAGTTCCACCTTATTTAGGCTTTGAGCTTGCATTCCTACCCTGTGTTTGAATTACAAGCAAGAATATTCGTGCGTTGGCTGTGCTTCAGCCTCTGTCAAAGACAGCGGTCTGAGAGCAGCAGATTACTGTCCTAAAATAACAGAAGTCAAAGAGGGAAAGGTTGCTTGTCAAGTACAAGAACAGCAGGGTCATCATCTGCTCCATGCTGTCTGGTGCTTTGTGGAGACTTCTTTTTAAAGTCTCTCTCTCTTGCTAATTCTCTTGAGAGCCCGTTCTTAATTTAAAAAGTCTCAGTTGACAACTGAATCCTAAACTATGATTCCTTGTTTAGCTGTTACAATACTTCCACTCCCCCACTCCCAGTAAATCTTAAAAGGAAAGCAGATCGTACTGAAGGTTTAAAAGGGAGCGTGAGATAAACTGTTCTTTACAGTGTAATGGGTGCTTACAGTGCAATGTTCCAAGCTTTACTGAAGACCTGGTATTTAATGGAATTTCATGTCTCCTCTCTCAGAGTGCAGGTGAAAAAAATTGTTTTTTTCTGATTTCTATGACCACAGTATCCCTGAGCAACAGCAAAGCATGATGCAAAACTAGTGGCTTTCCTGAGATACACTTCTGAAATTATTGCAACAGATCTCCCCAGTTGCTCAGTTTCTAAGAGGACCAACTTTTGGGCTTTTTTTGCTATATCTGGCTGCAATAAAAGAAAGCCTGAATCATCTCCCATCTTAAGCCCTTTCTTGTGGAAAGCTGACTCTGAGGGCACAGTCACAAACTAGATTATGTAGGTTGTCTTCTGATAACCTCCCCAGCAGTCCCCTGGAAGTGCTCAGAGTGCTAAATCCTTCATAATGCTGTCTGGAGATTGAAATTGAAACCATGTTCTCCCACTCTAGTAAATATCTTCTTTTCTCCATTGACATGTATAGAATAGTGGGATCACTTGTGCTTACTGTTATTTTTCCTTTCTCTTTTTTAGTGTTATATTGTCTCTTGTTGTTTACTTCATCATTATCATTATTATTAATAGTAGTAGTAGTGGTCGTGGTAGTTTTAAATTATACTTTAGTTACTGGACTCTTCTTATGTCAACCTGTAGGGTTTACATTCTTTTGATTCTCCTCCCCTCCCTGCCTGGAGAGGGGGAATGAAAGGGGAGTGAGCAAACAGCTTAGTTACTGGCTGGTTTTAAATCACAACAATTCCTCTTTGGGATCTACTGGGCAAATTAGGTCTAGGTAAGTTAGAAGTCTTCTGTTTCTTGGTCATCAGTAACCCATTTTGGATAGGAATTTAGAAGCAGGCTGAGTTTTTTTAGAATGAGGCTGTATTCACTAATGTGTGGGAACATAGAAAAGCCTGATAGTGGCTGGTCATCATGTTGACAGGGCAGTGATTAACAGAACAGTGTGGGGCAATGATATACTTTATCACAAAGTGCTCCTGGCTGGGGAGTAATTTAAGGCAACAAACTGGCTGCTCTCCAGCCTGTTCCAATGCATCTTCCTAACCTGGCAGCTCAATGTTTTTTGCCTGTGACAATCAATGAGAGGCCATATCTACAGACATCTATAGCCCTTGTACTCCACTGAGCTACTTTGACACTTTGATGGACTTTTAGCACCTGAACCACAAATATATCTAATGGTCTAGGAAGGCAGATGGACTTCCTAATCCTGTGGCCCACATTTTACAGGCAGTGTCCTGCTGACTTCATTAAAGAGGATCTCAGTTGAACTCCAAGTTATAATGCAGTCAGGATTAAAGTCTTGGGATTAACAATTCATCAGTCAGATATCTGATGAAAATCTAGTCCCTCATCTCTGATCTTCTCATGTATATTTGCTTTTTACCAGTGCAGTGTTCTCCTTTGACATTTTTTCCTTGGATTACTTCCCTGTCCACTGTACCACAGGCCAACAAGCAGTCAGATGGCTTTGCCAGAGCTGTTGTAGGAGTTATAGAACAGTAGAGGGTGCAATGTGAGCAATAAATTAGTCTAGACGTTTGGATCATGGTCGCCTTCCTGGCTCACCAACTAAAATGAGTTCACAGTCAGTGCCTGAGCAATAGCATCATGGAGATAGACTGTGGCTAGGTTATGAGGCTGATCGAATGTCATAATGTCTAGGTTTCAGTAGTCTTTTGCAAGCATGAAGTTGCATATTCTTTTCACCTTTTACTCAGCAAAGTTCTCATTGTATAATCTCTGGATGCTGATATGGATAATCTAGATAGAATGTAGAGCCTGATCTTCCTCACTTCTTTCCAAATCTTGAACTATTCCAATATTCATGTGCTTTTCATAATTCTGGCTGTGGATCAAGATGATGAATCAACCTAGGTTTGGTTTTTTTAAAGAAGGGTCATGAATTATTCATACCGTGGCAAAAGGCACAATGAAATAATTAGGCATTAACTATGCACTGTAAATCAACCATGAACAGAGAACTTTCCAAGCTGAGACTATATTTCATAAAGATTTATATCCATATAGATCATAAATATCTGGCAATTAGTTTGCTGGTTTCCTGAAATAAAAACAAGGTTCATCTTCTTGTCAGGCTGTGATGAACTGGGGATGAAGAATGTGAAGAGAAATTGCGATGATCCCTATTCAGCATCTTTTCATCTTATTGTAGGTCTTTGGAGAACATTAGGTGTAGACTGTCTGACAAAACCAAACTTTTATCTGGCAAACTCAAGATAATAACAAAACAAGTAAATTACAGTTCTAGAGAGTACTTAGTATGAGCACTTGGCAAGGCAACAATTAAACTTTCTATATGCTTAATAGGAAGCATCAATTTAGTCTGTTAGGCTTTTTTCAGACCATATATCTGAAGGCACCTGACATACTGTGGTTTCTTTCAGCTAATACAGTTAGTACAGTGAAGCAATAACCTGATTATTATTTTATTGCTATTATTATTTTGGGGTTGTGGGTTTTTTTTTGGTTGAGGAATTCAAAAAGATACAGTTTAATGAAGATTTATATAGCCATTTGAGGGAATAATCTTCAAGTTGTTGGTCCTGTGGGCTACAAGATGTTCAACATGTGTTTTATTTGTTTAGAAATATCAGTGTTCTCTGGCCTCAATCATTGTTCAAGAAAAAATGAATCACAAAAAATTTGTAAACAATCCACAAGAAATCAGATCCATGTCTCTCTCATTCTAGAACTCCACCATATTCACTGCATATCCTTACATAAGTTGGGGCAGGTATGATCGTTATAATACAATTTACTTCAGAGAGAGTGAGGAAACGTCAGCACATGGAAAGAACTAGGCACCAGACTGAATCAAAGATGTTGACCCATTCCAAATACCTTAGAGTAGCTAATGTAAGCATCTGTATCTGCTTATTGTACATGTCCAACTTAGCAATCAACAAAAGTGATAACCCATTAAACACACTTAAACGCAAGATATCCACAATCCAGATACACCACTGACATTGTTAGACTGAAATCACAGGCAGGAGTTTTCATGTAAAGATGCAACTACTTTTAGAAACCCAACAATAGGCTAAACTGGAAATATACCATTCTCAGGTCTGTGTATTTTGTGAAGAACTGAAAATGAATACTGAAGAGCACCTCCTTGTGAAAGAAATTTGAACCATCTCCAGTGTAACCATGAGCATACAAAAAGTTGGTGTAGAAATGATGTTATTCTAAGAACACAGTTGCATGCTGATGTTAGGAAGCACATACCATATAAACTTATGAGCCCACATGTTCTTAGAAGAGCACTGTAATACCACAAAAACTACCTAGGGCTATAAGTTGGGTCATAGCTCTGCTTTATTTGGAAAAAAAGTACAACTATGTTAAGGGCATGAGAGGGAAAAGCCATTCACTTTAAGCAGTATTGAAAGTGAGCAACTCCTACTGATAAATTCACAATGAAGGCTGCAAACATATCCTTATAAACAGGAAAGGAAAGCTATCAATAGCTAACACAGCCACTGCAGAAAATGTGCAATGACAGGATCAAAATGACTGTGTTATACCCGACGACTGGAATCCAAAGCTGGCCAAAATCTGGGAGTTGTTGTTCTGTTACAGGAACACAGAGTGCTATGAGTTGTTTTGTTTTTGCAGTCAGGCATGGCTTTTTACAGCTACCTCTTCACTGCCTTGTGTGCTTCTCATGCCATTTGTACTGCTTATCTTGAGTAGAGTCTTGATTAATAGCAACCACAGGTATCAAGGGCTGCAGACTCTATCTGTCATTTGCTCAAGATTGTCCTGAAATAGGTGTTGACTAGGTTTTTAGTCTTGAGGGGAAGTCAGCAGTAAAGCCTTTCCACTGTATATAAATTCCGTTTCTACTGCCATAAGTGTAGACTGAAAGATCAATATTATCTCAAAATTTAAGTTACATGGCATACTGAGAGCTTTAGGATATTTGAAGTGCATTGGTTTAGTTTCAGTCACAATGCTCATCAGCACTGATTTTTCAGAAGCCCATTTAAAATCTGTAAACACCTTCATGGGCCTGCAGACCTGACTGAATGTTGAAGCACTATTGCAGGTTGTTTGCAAGGTATCTAGTGATAAATCCCTAAATATAGAAAAGTCTTATACCCTTATGTCTTTAGCAGCCATTATAGCCTTTACACAAGAATCTGAGGCATTTTCATTTTAATAGTGGTGTATAAGTTTGTATTTTAACTTCAGTTTGGAAGATATGGTTGCTCTTGACAGATTTTCCTTACAGTCTCTTCTACCACCAAATAGATTTGCATTAATTTATGATATGACTGGCTTTGGTCTTCCTTAGCCCTCACCTCTGCATCCTGCTGAAAGGCATTGTGATAAATATCTTCCAATCAGTTATTTGGGAAAAGATCATGACAGGACTCTGCAATTAGGTGGTGGTGTATGAGCAAGCATCTCTCTTCTAGAGAAAAGAGAGCTTACAAAAGGAGTGTGACCACAGAGATCCAACAAGACAATCAGTCATTTTAGTATGGGTCTAACATTGATTGCTGCCAGGGAAGAAACAAGTGCTACATTCTTCTGTGTTATACTGCTATCTTCAAGCCCTCCTGCATGGCCTGGGTGGTCTGTGCAAGTGAGTCTGGTGCCAGAGCAAGGACCACTGTTAGTATGTTCCTGGAAAACTGCAAATAAACATTCCCAAAGTGCAATACGGAGACGGTCTCCATGGTAGGCAGTTTCAGGCTAGATTGTGAAGTCCTGCTTTGGTCACATGCATCAATAAGAACTGAAGGTGTTAAGTCCATAATAACATGGTAAGGAATTGAGGTGTTTGTATTTGCTGTCAGTCCACCTCTGAACTAATTGCTGGTGAATGTTTGCGCGTGGCCTTTCCTTCTTGAGCCTGTCCTGGTCGTGCCAGCTGGTGGCTGATGAGCAACAGGAAAGAAACCCAAGAGTTTACAGAATAGGAAACCTCCCTGTGTGTCTGGCTCCAATCATAGGCGAGCTGTGACCCCAGGATGGGAGTGCTCATCAGGGGCTCACTGGTTTATCTTTCTCCTTACTCTGGGAAGCTGTTTCTGGCTTGGGGAGCTGTTTCTGGCTTGGACAGCCCATTGGCCCATGCCTAAGATGCTGGCTGTGCTCACTTGCTCACAGGGGCCTCTAAATGCCTCTGCATGCAAACATGCACATATGTGCATACCCCACAGGCGCTCATCAAGGGGAAAGAGAAAGCTGACGTAACAGTGGTAGTTATCTGCTTTCATTTCTGCTTGTTCCACCAACATAATGGTCTGTGTCCAGCAACTGTTTTGTTTATGGTGTTCTCCAGGGGACTACTGGAGTGGCTGAGCTTTGGCCATGCAATTTCCTAGAGACTGAAACGCAGTTATTGGCAAAAATTCACTTGCAACAGTAAGACGCACTCTGAATTATTTCCAAGATGAAAATTCCATACCTGGCTTCACTATCTAATATTATTCATAGCCTGTCTTTGGAAATTCACACAAATATAAAGGGCTTTCATGGTGAAAGAGAAGAATTTGTCATATACCACTGGCCACTACTGCGGCTGGGCTTGAAGGTTGTTTCTTTGGAAAAGTTTATGTACCCAATAAACAGCTTTTATTTCTTGGTTACATGAATTGCTCAGGGGAGTGTGTACCTCCTTACAACAAAAGCAGAAAAAGAAGAAATATTTTTTGGTGGAGGTTATCAGAAAATCTGTTGGTTCTGTTTGCACAGTTTTTATAAGTGACCAGGGAGGCACACTGAATGCAAAGTCTTCTGCTTAAGTGGAAAAAGGAGCGGCAACTACTCCATTCTGCCCACCCCTTGCACAATGATGGCTCAGCCAGCTCCATGGGCAGCTCCCCTGTTCCTAATCTTGTAACAATTGATTTTTACCATCACTGTTTCTTGCAGCGGTAAGGAAAATGTCTTAATGCACCATGAATGTTATTTGTTTCTGTGTTTGTGATGATACTGTCATTCAGCTTTGGTTTGTGCAGAGACCATTCTGATGCTGAACACCCCACAAACACAGGGCAGGATATATCAGGATATACAGGATATACAACCCTGAAGGGCCAACAGTCCTTAGTGGCAGTTCTTTGTACAGTTGAGTATTTGTAATGGAATAGAGAGTTGGCCTGGAGGGCCAATATCTGAGAAGTATTGACTGCATTTATTTAATGGCTGCTCCTTCTGTCAAAATCCAGAAATACCATAAGTTGTCTTGCATCCCTGCACAGAAGACTCTGTCTTGCCTGGTGCAAAAATCCACAGCTTATTGTTTCACTCCCCATAATGTCAATGAATGAAAAAAGGAGTCAGGACCCACATCCTGAGCTGAAACATCATATGTCCCATTTGTTTTTTTTTTTTTTTTTTGTAGAAAGTGTGTGTGACAGACTTCTGGCACCAGGTTGCAAGCTGTGGGGCTGGTAGACAGCTCTCCTTCCTGCCTTGCTCAGTGTACCTCACAGCCAGCTCTGTCCTACAGGCACAAGGCCTCATGTGGGTGGCTGTGGGATCATGTTGTTGGAAAAGATACATTGTTTGGGAGAAGGAGAGCTGATACTTCAGTGCTATTACAGTCTTAATTCAAGAGAGCTTGCCTCCATTAAGGCAGTATCACACAGATACACTGGCTCAGCACATCTATGTTGTCTCCCTGTGAGAAAGAGTGCTGGCAATGTGGGAGGGAGAGGACAGCAGGATGCACACTTGAACTTCACCTAAAATAAAGTTGATACTTGGCTTTAGCCAACAGCTCAGAAGCATCTGTGAGTCCCTCAGTCTGGACTTCACCTCTTTTTCCCACTCAGACGAGTCCTGGGGATAGAAGGGTTATTACTTGATATTGCTCCATCCCAATAGAGCAGACTTTGTTTAATGACGATCAATGGCAAGGTCAAGATCTTGTGAGGAGTATGTGTGAGGGTTGGCTTTTGCAAGGAAGCAGATTTGCAAAGTAGTGAGAGGAGACACTGATATTGTAAAAGTCTCAGCTATTAAAAAACTCTTGGGAGGTAAGAGCAGCGTCACAGTCTCAACAAACTCCAGCCCTTAGAGGCAGTTCTTTGTACAGTTGAGTATTTGTAATGGAATAGAGAATAGAATGAGAAACATTTATCCACATGATATGTACTTCACCAGTATCTAAAATTTCGGGGTGTACCTTCAGTGAAGACATAACTGAGGGAAGGGAGGATGGAAAGAGCTGCTTCTTTGTAGGATCAAATATTTAAACAAATACATAAGAAAGAAACCATTTTACCTCTACCTGCAAAGGAATATTTTTTTTTTTCTCTCAAAAATTGCTGAAGCTGCGTATATTTATATGCATGATGTGCCAGGAAGTTGCTGGCAGAGGGTTTTTACATTCAGCACCCTTTCAGGTTCCTCAAGCTCTTGTTTGGTTTGGCTTAGCCATGTGAGTTTTTCCAGTAGAAAATGCAGTTAGATTTGATGCTCTAAAGAGAGATTTGATCAATGAAAATATAGTGGAAGAGCATGACTAGAAGCTCTAATAAGCTCTGGAAAGAACCAGATTGGCTGGACTAAACCTAGACAAACAAAGATGTGCATTATCTGTAGCAAAAATAAGGTAGCTAGAATCAAAATTAACATGCCATGGGGTACAAGCAAATCAGTGAGAAGCAAAAGCTAGCACCTCATACTCACCCCAGCAGTCAGAAAGGAACAGAAGAGTTCTTTGGAGCAGAATATGGGAACATTAATGCCTAATTGAGTTACCCAAATCTGTGACCCAAAACCACTGCTGTGCAAAGTAATCAATGTGAGGCATAGGTTTCAGTGGGTAGGTTTAAGGAGAGTGTTCAAGGCTTTACAAGAAGGGAGAATAAGGAATGATAATAAAAAGAATTTGTCCCTGGACCCCTCAAAGGAGAATATCAGTTGATTGCTCTGATAGAAGGGCAGCCAAACACAAAGAAAGAAACAGCAGTTTTTTTGCTTGGTGCCTAAATTCACATATGTGAAAATGCCCCTTTTTGTTTACTTGTTTTGGTAAGAAGTCCATTAGCTAAAACTATCTACAAGCCTCTTTTGTCTTTGCCAAAAGGGTCTCATAAGCCTTTTCCATGGATATAGAGGTTAGGATTCTTTCAAATATGAACTGAATACAAAGTTGAGAGAGACTTGATTGCAGCAGATAAACATACTAGAGGGCCTTGAGGAAACTCCTGAGTTACATTTACCATGTCAACTTTATAAGTTCCCCTTTAAATCTCAGGCAAATGATTACATGAGACAAAGTTCTTCCTGATAAACTACTCAGGTTAATGTATGCCCAGATCTTTTGATCACTTGCTTGTTAATCCTATACATGAATTTCTTTTTTGTGCATCTTGTACTTCCTAATGTGCAACAAAAAATATGTTAATGTGTCATATAAAAATCATTAAATGATAAGAAAAAGACATGCAGGGCTGGATATATTTTAAATTTGTTTAAAAATAACAATGAAAGCCTGGAAACTATATGTTGTATATGACAGAAATATAGTTCAAAGCAAAGGGACCTTTTGTTGACAAAGGAACTGTTGATCTATTGAAAGAAAATAATTACCAATTTGTTTGTTAGCTAGAGATAAAAAGAATGTTGGAGTTGTCCTATGCTGCTCCCTGTTTCCTAAGATACTGTTAAGAGGAGATATTGCCATGCATATACAACTTTAGGTAGAATTTTCAGGAAAAGCTCAGGTCTGATGTGAGATTGAGTTTTAGGTAATTTTGAAGGAAATACAGCTTTAGATGAGTAACCACTAGTTCCTATTATTTCCCATCAAACAGTTGGAAAATATTAACAAAGTGCTTCATAGCAGAAGATATCTGAATCAAACTGTGATTTGAGATGGGAGGAGTGAAACTGCAGAACAGCACTAATGAATTGTGAGTTATCACCTGCTGACAATTTTTCAGGAGAAGCCAAAAGATAAGAATGCCTGCTATGTTAGAAACTTACCCTGCAGTTGCTGGGGAATTGCAATTACATAGAAGGACAAACAAAGCTGTATGGAAACCCAACAGGATATGATCCTGGAGCTGCCACAATTTTGTGTAAATTGTGCCATGCCTAGCAATAATAGGAAATACTGCTTTCAGACAGTGTGCATCTAGTCACCTTAGTGGTTTAATGAAGTTGTGACTCTGTTCTTTACAGTGTGACATTTCCAGAAGTGAATGTATAGCTGGAAAAATGGCAATGGGGATGGAAATAAGGATGTTGATCTAATTGCTTCATCTGAGAATATCTTTGGCAGGTGACAATCCTGATAGGCTAAATGGGAGTTGGGAAATGAGGCAAGTGGAGCTGAGGAAGTCCCACTGCTTAACAGTGTCTTGATGACTTAGGCAAAACCTGTAGGTTTTCCTGATAATGGTGTCCTACACCCCAGAAATTAACTGGATACTTCTTTTCTGTATTGTTTTATAGTGCTCTGTATAATGCTTTGTATCATTATGAGACATTCTAAACTATGCTAATGTTGACAGAAACTGTTGTTAATTTGGGCTGTAGGAAGGAAGTTGTGGGTAGGAGGTCTCTCAGAAGAGCCAGCTAGAAGAGGCTGTTGCTATGTTGTGCTGGGCAGAGAGCTAAAATTACAGACCACAGATCAGTTTGACCTGTGTCGTCCTGTGAAACAGACTCTGCCAGCCTCCTTGGCGCTGCATAGCTATTGAACGACACAAGAAGAACCTTGTTTTCAGATCTTTTTAAAGCTTCAGTTCGCTGTTGCTATATAATCAGTGAGTGACTCAGGCCACATATGCCTGTGTAAGAGCTCTGCAGCTTGTCCTAGAGGTCACTGGGTCAGTCCCACTCTTGTTCCTATTAAATGCCTGACACACCACATAAGTAACTGGAGACTGTGTGTGCTCAGAGAGTGGGATCTTATCCTTAAAATTAGATGCTTTGTTGGGAATGGGTTTTGTGCTGGGACAGGCTGTGGCTGGACGAATTTACTCTACAATCACTTTACTGCTGTATGAATGGCCCTACTGATAAAGCTTTTGTGTTTATGTGCTTGCTAACTTCAAAGGACACTATTGCCTATATGAATTCAGATCAGATTTCAGGAGCTGCATTAAAATCCAATAAGGGCAGATGGCTCTCTGTTTGAATAACTTTAATCTTCAGCTTTTAAAAAGAAAAAATAAGAAAAGGCAAAAATAACCAAAAAACAAAACAAAACAAAAAAATCCAAAAAAGAAACAAAAAAAAAAAAAAAACAAAACAAAACCCCAGCATCTCAAGCCTGTAAACTAATAATGTTAGAATGACATGTTTGTTTCAACCATTGCTCTCCTTTTGTTTTTTGCTCCATTCTCATTGAAATACTCCTGAAAATTGTCTCAGTCCCTGATTAAAATCCTTGAAGCATTCTGTTTCTTCTTCCTATATATCATATTTCCTCCGCATCGTCCTTGGGTAGTACTATTTGTGGTTCAGTGAGGACAGAACTATTCTCTATGTGCTGGCAGAAAAAAGCCCAACAAATCTTGTCTGGCAGTTTTACTTAGTAAGCTAAATAAAGCTAAATAGACAATAGTACATTGCGGCTGTCAGTGTAGGTCCCATGAGCAGGACTGACATCCCTACCAGCTCTATCACCAGCATGCAGGCTCCCTTCTGTCTCTCGCCTGCCCTTCACCCCTTCCATGCCACTCTTCAACCCTTGGAATGCTCATGTTCAAGAGCATGCAGGAAGGCATACCGCATTTAGATTTTCACTTGCACAAAACATTTATCAGGGTACCTGCTCATTTGAGAACCTAATAAAATAACCTTTGGAGGTTAGGAAAACTGGAACAGGCAGCCAGTGGAGTGAGGAACTGAAAGGAATTAGTCACTTGACTGCTGCTTGGGTAAGACAATGATGTTGTGGTAATGAATGTGAATGTCAAGAACATACAGTTTCTGTAAATAGCGGTGTGTGATGTTTGGTATTTAGGGCTGGGCACTGTTCTGTGGAAAAATCACAATAGTATGGAAGCTAATAAGATTCTACAGAAACTTTGAAAGTTTACAATAGAAATTATATTTATCAAAAGTATATTGTTTCATTGAAAATGATTTTATAGGCAATTATAGCTAGAACATAGAGAAAATGCTGTTATAGAAGTCTTTCTGATTTTTCCAGAGGATCAAGGAAACAAAGTTTGGAAATGTTAGAAAGATGTTTCTATGAGGATTCCTGGTTCAATGTACGACTGCTAATATTTTTACCGCTATTTAGCTACAGCTGGGTGAAGAGTTTACAGAAAATAACAGAGCAAATTTTTCATAAGATTGTTGTAATAATAAAGTTCAACAACAACTATGAGCTATATAGAGAAGACATAAGACCAGAAATGTACTTTGCTGCTTCCAAATGCACCTCATCTCATGTTAATTATCAGTTTCTCTCAATAGTTGTATTTACTAGGTCTTTTCCCTGGAGAAACTTAGCGAAGCTACTTTATCTTTTGATGTACTTGGATCTGAGCGTATCTACAGCTGGAAAAAACAAACAAACATTCCAAAGAGTGTTCAGACTTGTGCATTTTAAAATCAAAATCACATACAAAGCTTTGGGTAAAACATACTGGATTTGCAATGTGCTGTAATTTTGTTCACATTTGCACTTCAAAAGGCTATAATGGGGAAATCTTAACTCAGCTGTTGATGAAGTTTCCAATAAATCAGTCTCAGTTACAGAAACTGACTGCACTGATTGGCCAGTCTGTTGATATTTGTATTGCCATGAAATTGCAGACTCAACAACATCCAGATGTTGCTGCTGACCACAAGTTTTGAACCACTGTAATGACCTTGCTCAACAAACACACTCGTTATTTTTGACACAGAAGCAATTTACCAACCAGTCTGTGCACTCTTTGGTTGACATTCCCAGAAGTTATCATGTATTTGGAGGTTGCTTAATGTATAGCTAGTAGCTATTTTTTACTGAACTGAACTGAACATTTTGTAACACTTCTCTTGACTTTTTTAACCCGTAAATGAATCATGGAAAATTACATCTGCTCCTTGCTGTGGACTTAGAAACATGATCTTTTTTGGATGTTTATATGGCGTGCTCTGATAGGGATCTCTTTACGCTATACCAAATCAAAACACAGCTTGGCCCATGGCACACAGTCTTGTGATTTACAGGCTGAAACAAGTTTCAGTTCCAGCCTCCCTAGTAGCTCAGGCTTTCAGCTGGAAATGCAATCTCTGTATCTCTGAAGTTGGGAGAACTTATTAATCAGAGAACTTTCCCTCAGGTGATGTCTCCTTGGGAAAGAAATAAAAAAGCAGAGGGAAATGGGGGTGGTATTGTACCTAATTAGGTCAAAGTTCCCTAAACTTCTCAGATCCTAAGCAATTCTTCAGTGTTTCCAGCATGCATACACTTCAGCCTACATGCATTAATAGTTACGCTTCTTCACTGGCATGCACAGTGATCATCCTATCACTTTTAGAGTAGAAAGCTGATTACATGATATTAAAGAGTAAAATGCAGGTTTCATGTATCAGGTTATAATGCCACATGCACACTCACAGGGATTTTTTCCTGAATGCTGATTGAACTCTTCCTCTCAAACATGCGCCACCCTCCATGTGCCTCCCAGCTACTGAGAGCTCTTCAGGGTCCATACGTATTTTCTATTTGGTTTTTTTTTTTCACCCCCATGACTGTGTTGTCAAAGGTATTTCGTCATTTAATTTAAAAATCATTAATGAAATATTGTGTATCGTACTTGTGGTTGTACCTTAACCAGTGCAAACCCTGCTAGGGTAATTGAATGTGTCTCCATTCTCAGGAGTGCCTGATGACTATTTGGTTGGGTGTTACCATCTCTGCGGTAGGGGGTGCCCCAGCAGAGGGGTGCCTCTTCCTTAACCTCTAACTAAAACCAGCTGTGTGCACCTTACAGCATGTCTGCTTGTGCCTGAGGACTCATGCAAGGATCATGGCATATGTAGTATCACAGATGTAAGAAATTAAAAGGATTCTGCAGTCTTTGATCAGCATTGCAGCTTCAAATACATATTCATTTCTACAAGTTTTGCTGCAGTCTGAATCCAACACATGCACAGACTTGGACTTGGTGTTATTAGGCACCGAGGAGGGCTCACTGGTTCGTGTCTTAGTAGGGTCTGGATAGCTACATGTGGTGTGTTGGCATTAACTAGATGTTAAGTGCCCGCCAAGCTGCTCTGTCATTCCCCTCTTCAGCAGGATGGAGGGGGAGAAAAGAAGATTGAGAAAAATTGTGGGTTGAGATAAAGGCCATTTAATAAAGCAAAATCAAAGGCTGCATGTAGAAGCAAACAGAATTATTCTCTACTTCCCATCAGCAGGCAGTGCCCAGCTACTTCCTGGGAAGTATAGCTTCAGTACGTGTAGCTGTTGCTCCAGAAGACAAACATCATAAAAAAGACTGCCCCTGCTCCTCCCTTATCTTAGCTTTTATGGCTTAGCAGACATTGTGTGGTTTGTAATATCCATTTGGTCAGTTGGGGTCAGCTGTCCTGGCTGTGTCTCCTCCCAAGATCTTGTCCTTCTCCCCAGCCTGCTGGTGAGGGAGAATGTTGGAAGAACAATGTTGATGCCATGTGAGCACTGCCCAGCAGCAGCCAAACACTAGTGTGCTATCAAAGCCTTTGTAGCTACCAATACAAAGCACAGCACTATGAGGTCTGCTAGGGGGAAAATTAACTCCAGTTCAGCCAGTTCAATACACTACACCAGGAGCATACTTATCAGAGTACATGCCTGCTGCTTTATCAGAGCTCTTCTCTTGGTATCTGTGGTCTTGCTGTTGGCAGCATACAGTCCATAAATACTTATTTTCAAAGTGTAATTTAGCCTTCTGGAGGTACGGTTTAGGGGCTTAAGTATGTATAAACTAAACTTACCAAGGGGCAAACATCAGCCAGCTCAGCTATGAAATCAGTCAAAAGGAGACCAGATAATTTTTATTGTGAGAAAGGAGTATTTACAACTCCTCTCAGCTCTCAGATAATAATTCTTCAATGATTTTTTGCCTAGTTTTGAAAATAACTGCTTACATTTTGAATAGTGTCTTTGTCTGGAAAAACTCAACCCTGTAGGCAGCTGTTTGTCATAGACTCAAGCACCTGAAAGTGAGAGGTGGTAACAGAAAGCAGGTTTGCAGCCACACAGTGGATTTGTTTTTTCCCTACACAGGCTATGATTACCATGGTATCAACTTGGTGTGGAAACATACAGTGCCATTTTCTCAGGTGAACTTAAACTAGGACAGGCCATACCTTTTCTGTCTGCCTAAACACTGCAAAGTGAGCCATAGCACCCCAGACTTACTGCTGTTGAGCAGAGAGGTCATGACTGAAGCAAGTGTGTGCACTAATTTACTGCAGCTGAAGACCTGACATCCCGAAATTATGAGATTTCTCTATGTTCTCATGTGTTCTATCAGCCTGCAGCTGAACTTTATCAGGCAGCAGAGGGAAGGTGGTTGGGAAACTGGAGGTAATGCCATCAGAGCCAGTGCTTTCTCTTTGGAGAAGGCAATCCTAACTGGAGGATTTGTCTACTTTCTGGTCTTTGTACATGCTAAGTGCTGTAAACGGAAAAGAGAGGAGAATGGAGTCTGGACAGTATCTGTGAGGCGCTGGGCAGTAATTTTACTCAAAGATGACTTGTAGGAGTTTCTGCAGGTCTGTTGACCATCAAGGGGATTTGAGGTATCAAACCGAGTTGAATCTCAGTTCTAGCCATTTTTCTTAAGTTTCCTGATTAATCAGACTCTATCAAAACTAAAAGAATATGAAATTCTAACTGAGGCATACAGTGCAAGCAAAGAAGACACAAAACACAGCTGTGTTTATTGCAAAGTGAGAACTGGATTGCTTTAATGACTTTTCACTGAAAATCTGCAGCTCTTATAGGTATAGCCCTTACATAGCCACTTATAGAGTGGCTCTGCAAACTGGGAATATTACCTAAATGAAATACTTGGCTGTTACAAGAAAACATACAAAAAGTTGAGTGCACAGAGGACCTGCCTCCCATCATTAAATAACGCAGCTGGCTTATGTTCACACTAATGCTTTCCTGTGGAATTTTCTCTCTGCATCACTTGAAGCCCTCACCATCCTGTGTTGCCCTTTTCCAGTTTGTGCTTGGTCTGTGTTTTTAGTGGAACTGAACTTAATGTGTCTGTTCTGTTTTGGTTACGCCTAGAGGTGTGCACAACCGGCTTTGGATTCACATTTAAATTAAACATTCTCTGTCCCCTGTGTAAACCCCAACCCCCTGTTACCATGGAAAATCTTTTAACTTTTTTTTCCCTCTGTGTGTGAGCTTTCACCTACTGCTCTACTTCCTGCTTTCAGCCAAAACATCAAGGGGAAGACAGCAAAATGAGAGGGCAAATGCAAAGCAGTAATTTCATAAAAGGGGCCAGCAGGCATGAAAAGCAGAACCTTCACTCGTTTCCCACATATGCACTTGACCTTGAAAGTTGAATGTTTATTTTTTGTTTCAAAGTCTGGATTTCTTTATTTTCCTTCCTTTTCCACAATAAAAACAACTTCATCTGAACTCTTTGCTGAAAAGCCAAAAGTGTCCTCAGTATCCTGAACTTTGCACAACTCTGCAGATCATCGGAGCAACTGTTGTTGAAATTATGTTCACGTCAAGAAAGAGGATTCCAATTACAAAAATCACTTGTACTGTAAAAGGCTAAACCTGGGAGCAAAGTCATTACAAACTGTGCTGCAAGCCAATAAACAAGCCAGGGTAATGAGCAATCTCATTTGCAAATATGAGATGCAATGACACTTGAAGTCTTGAATACATCATTCATCAATATGCAGCTGTTCATCAGAAACTAATAAAGTCCAAGAACCATTTGGTAGGGTCCAGGAAAATTAATCTTAACTCCTAATGGGACTCAGTGATAGAGCCCAGGAGTTTTGTAGCATAGAATCCCACATTGTAGCAAATGTTTATTGTTCATTTTTGGGAACCATAGCAGTCATACTTTTTCTGAAGATCCACCCATCATCTAACCAAAAATATAAAATTTCTATCTGCCATCAGGTATTCGCAAAGCTGCACACTATTTTCTCTTTTTTTTTTTCTTTCAGGATCCGCAAATGATGAAAACATTTATTGCAAGCATAGTAGAGTGCATCTTTGTCAATATTACTATAACTTCCGGAGGTATTCATTTGAGACATGTAGCAGGGATTTCCATCCAGCACTTAGTCTGCATTTTATTCTCTTTCCCTATACATTGCATGCCTTTGTTGAATACTCTCTGTTCAGCCAATAGAACAAAGACAAGAACTAAGTCAGGTTTTGGTGACACTGAAAATATCCCTTTTGCAATGCTTTTCAATAGTTACCTCTGAAGCTTTCTCATAGCTTGTCAATAGTTTTCAGTAATTCTTTCTGAAGGACAAATATACTACTTTGGACATCTGCTGAACATGGAAATTGTAAGGACAGTTCACTGGTGGAAAGGTATCACTTGTGTGAGAATAACTCATGTTTGTAGGCAACCTATAATTTAGTGAGTGATGTCTTAAATTAAGATACTGGTCTTGCATAAAAAAGCTAGGTCTCTTTTCATTGCTTTAAAAATTACTTATCGTGGTTCAGCTGCACTGAATATATATATATTTAGAAAAAGAGCTCACTACATTTTCCAGGTATTATATCATTATGTTCAGCAGATAAACATTCCTATTGAGTAGGATCTTATCTTTAAAAGATACATAGTTGCCAGATCAATCATAAATATAGCTTGTGGATATCCTGGAAAGTGGATACTTCTGCTGGTTTTTTTGTATTTTTCTCAGAAATATTTTATCCCAGCCTGATGGGACTGCCTTTTTGCTGCCTTAAAAGGAGCTTTAAAAAATAAGTTTTATGTTTCACTCCATGTGTGAATTGAGCCTTTATATGGGAGATTTCACTAACATGTATTACTCTCTGTTGATTACACAGCTGTCAGCAGCCAGTAGAGCATTTTATTTGAATTTTCTCCTAATTTTGCTTTATCATAGCAGAGCTAAGCCAAATGCATTTGAAAAAACAGGAGGTCAAAGTGAGGATGAATGGGTCATATTCATTATGTGTTCTCTGCAGTTTCAATCAAACTGATTGTGTTACCTAGAAATCTGATATTCATAATAAAAAATAAAATAAAATAAAATCTGACCAAACCAAAGTTTCTGCTCTCTGTCTACTGAGTTAAGTTCAAAGATGTTTTCAACTTGATACAGCACAGGAACTGGAGCAGAGGTCTTTCATCTGCTGAGTGCTCCAAGCACTCAAGCACTGTCAAATGTAATACTTCCCTCTCTCTTAGGATCAGCAAACATTTAACATATCCATAGAAAGAGCAGTGACTCTAGGAGGAAAGTGGAAGAACAGCACACATGATGGCTTGATTGACAGTATCCCCATAATAAAAAGTATAGGTTCAAATCCCTCCAGTAGTAGATATGAAGAAATATTCTACTCTTCAAGCATGTAACTGTCATGGGTTCAGCAATAGCAGTCATTTTTCTCCTTCTTAGTACCTGGTGTAGTGCTATGTTTTTTGCTTTCGGCCTGGTGGAAGAAAAAGAACTGTCGTTATCTCGATCCTTCATGCCCCACATTAGGCACTAACATGGTGATCTCCATCACAATCAGCAAGCAAGATCAGTTTCATGATCAATGATTCTATTATATTGCAAGTGTTACCATGAAGTACAATGAGACAAGAACTTAGCCCACGGCCCCTCATGATTTGTCCATCTCTGGTATGACCAGAATGATAACACTCCTTCTTTAAGTATTTTACTAATTTTTCTGGATTTTGCACTTTTTCAGTGGTGAAATTCCATAGCACTGGAGGGGCCCACTGGCCTAGATACTTGCTCATACTATCCCACACATCCTGCCACTCATGAAGAAACACAAAAACACAGTACTGCATCAGCTACTAAGAAGGAGAAAAATAACTGTTACTGCTGAACCCAGGACAGTAACTACTCCAGACATATCTAATTCAAAGCCCTGAGATGCACTGTTTCAAGCTTCATACTTTACAATAAAATTTACTTTCTCTCTCAGATTGAATCTCTGGATAGTCTATTTGTTGTCTCTGTTTTTTTTCAGGTATTAACAATGGTGGGTTGCTCACAATGAACGAGTTTGATTGCTGTGTCTGTCCCTTTAGAGTTTTAAAGGATGGGCTTCAACTCAGTATTAAAACTAAATTTGCTGTCTACAGAAAAATGTAAGCATGCACAGCAGGTTTATAGGTTCCTTCTACAGTTAGTAGAAGTTGCCTCAGTGCAGCCAGAGGAGCCTACGAAGTGATTCTTCCCAACATAAGATAGACTCAAAGCTCAATTTGCATGCCTAACCATAGTTTTGGAGTTTTTGGAGATGTAGTAGGGAATCCCACCCAGCCTTCAGCTGCAGATCTATAAAGACACAGGTCTCACACAGCTGAACTGAGCTTTCCTGCCTTCTGTCCTGAGAAGCTCTTTACTTTACTGGGTGTACTGTCTACAGACTTGTTCAGGTTGCTGGCACACCCAAGCGTCTGGTACATTGGAGGTTCCCTGGGGTAACCATGCTGGAGTTTCAGAAAGAGGTGGGTATCCTACAGGCTCTACATCTCTCAGCGTGTGTGGGATGTCTTGGATGTCCTATCTTAGGACATATATGAGCAACAGAAATGAGCACCTGCCTTGACTGTAATGATGCACCATTGCTTAGAGGATTAGCAGACATCTGCAGGCTTAAATATTAGGAGTCTAAATGTCAGACTGTGCTTTCAGAGCCCTATCACAGTACATTTGAAATAATGCATTTTAATAGAGACCAGACTAATTAGTTAAGCCCAGTTCTCAGCTGCCTTGTGTCACTGATACACAGAACAGGTAGTTGACTATTGAATATGTCTGAAACTGCAAAAACTGTCTGTGCATAGCAGAATGGAAGGGGATTGAACACAGACTCCCTTATGTATGGCTGCGGTGCTTTCTTCATTTATCCTGTTCCTTCCTCTTCACTGAAGAACTTTGCTGAACTTGCAGGTTTTATTTGTGCTGCACGAATCAGTGTAGTAATTTGCATCATAAACAAGCAATTTGCCATCCTTGAACCTAACGGAATGCCAAGGATGCAGTTTACCTACCCACAAAACAAACTTAGGTACAGTACTTTGACTTTATTTTATTTACACTTGTAAAATTTCTGTGTATGGTATTTCTCAGAGGTATTTGAAAGCAGAACGGTGTGCATGCATTTCTGCAATGAAAATTTTAGGGACAAGACAGAAAATCTCTAAAATAATCTTTTAAATATGCTATAAGAGCATGTATGTTTTAAAGCATGCAGAATTATGCTTCAGGATATCCTTTAAAAGGAGATATTAGTTGACAGTCTTATTTGCCCACTGAACTTTACTGCTATGCATCCAAAATAATGATAGTATACTAAGATGAACACATGATGGAAGTTTTTAGATACGCTTCTCAGGCAGCTACACACAGAACTGCCTACATGCATGTATTTGTATGCATTGCTTTAAAAAAAAAAAACAGAATAAAAAGAGGAAGTAAAGTGTTAATGATTTTAGGTTGTGTTCTGGAGTCAGATGTTAAATTTGTAGGACAGTTGTATGTAAGTTTGTGAGCTAAACTCAAAGATTGTGAGGACAATTGGCTAAATATCTCAGCTGCTTATATTAATAAAGGCAGTAAAGCTCCTGATAATAAATTGCTAGCAAGTTTTCTGTTTTGCACTGTAAAAAATTAGTTGAATTAGTTTTTCATTATTAAAAGCCATGATATTGGTATGTGTATAGGAGTTTTTGTTAGCGTACTCTAGGATACATTTTCAAAATATGCAGAAAGATTTGTTTTGCCCTATTTATTCCTAATATCTAAAAATGGTGCAGCTCATATTGTAAATAGCATTCTATTGCTGAAAGGGTTTTGTGGTAGGGTTTTTCCTTCTGATTTTTCTTGCTTGCTGAGTGATGAATCTTTGTGTAGAGATGAGTAATTTCTTCTCATGAAATTAGAGCTATTTGCCTTAGCATAAGTTTCTGGAGTTTATCTGTGAGGAAACAGACCACGAAAACACAGAAATTACCTATGTTCCATGCTATACATGCTATTCCAAGCTATCCTTTGGCATTCACTCTGCATCATACTACTGTGTCTTAGCAATCTACTTTTAAGATCACATTCACTACTTCAAAGTCTTATCTTTGTTTTATGATTCATTTCAAGCTCTGTTTGCTAGCCTCTTCACAGTTTTTGAATCATTGTATCTTTAAATGCCACTTCCCTTTCCCTTTCTTCTCTTGGCTGTGTCTTTCTTGGGTCTCCTTGCTGTTTCTTGGTGATGATGCAAGAAATAACTCTTGTGCCCTAACCTTCAAAGTTAGTCTGAAGGCAAATGTGCCCTTGCTGAGAGGGAATGCATACATTTCTATACCTTTTGCTGCATTCCCTATGGAGTCTATTTATTTTTCACTCCATTATTTTTAGACTAAAGTATCTGTTCAAGCAACAGTGTACTGAAGTGTTATTTGCAAGCTCCAGAGCAACTTCTCAGACTTCCATAGGTTGATGTGCATGCTGCCCTGGCTGAAGTGCATCCCTATTGCTTGGCTTGACCATGTCACTCCTAATGTTGTGTCACATCTGCCAGCAATGAGACAAGTATTCCAGCAGGTGGGCAATGACAGCCATCTGACTATATACTGCTCTGTGTAAGATGGTTATAATTTGTGGCTGGCAACCTGATTCCAGGTCAATAGTAAAAGGCTACGATGAACATTGTTTGCTCCCTTGTTCTCACACCTCAAGGCAGTCAACACAGAGATAAGAACTAGTTTCATGAGGTCTCAACACACAGCTGGCAAGTATTGTCCATACTGAGAAGGAGTGGATCATCACTGTTGGCTGTTTAGCTGCTGTCACTCACATTCTCATTTCTTCAGTGTAAAAGCAATGTAACCTTTGTCATTGTGTATGCAATGCCCAGAGCAAATAAACCAGTTGTTAAGACTTCTGCTGGCCTCACTCTGCTTGCTGCTTTTCCTTTACATGATCTCTTTATCCTTTGCTAAGTCCAATCTGTCTGTGCTTGATGCTGTAAGTGGCTGTGATACAGGAGCTGAAGCAGCAGTTCTACCAGGAGCTCCCAGTGCTTGTTCTATCTTTTAATCTATGATTTAGTATATCAGAGATGAAGGTTGAGCAATGCAGCAGGGAGACTTTTCAGACATGTTTCTCCCCCTGTCTCTCATGGCCATTGTTATGCTGTCATTCCCCTCTTGCAGATGGGGACAGGTTTTTTAATGGGGCTTGTAGTGATAGGACACTAGAGATTATGGTTTTAAACTGAAGGAGGGTAGATTTAAACTAGATATAAAGAAGACATTTTTTATGATGACAGTGGTGAGACACTGGAACAGGTTACCCATAGAGGTGGCATATGCCCCATTCTTGGAAACATTCAAGGTCAGGTTGGATGGGGCTCTGACTAACCTGATCTAGTTGAAGATGTCTCTGCTTCTTGCAGTGAGAGTAGATTAAATGACCTTTAAAGGCCTCTTCTAATTCTAACCATTCCATCATTTTATGATTCCTGGGGCCAAGACAGGCTGTGAGGGGGCCATGGCCAATCATGGAGGGACAGAACAGCTCAGGCTGGAAGGAAATATCTGAGATGTGATCAGTCTGGACAGGTAAAATTTTTCCTCCTGGGATGGGGACCTTGGCTTCTGGACTTTTTAGCTCTCTTCCCACAAAGTTACGTCTTCCCAGTTGATCTAGAGTAACATCTCATTTGTTGGCAGTGGCATACTCATGTGCAGGAATGTGCTAGTGCACAAATGGTGTCTTACCTGCTGGGTACTGCAAGGCTCTGCACAGGGATCGAACTGTGTCAGAGCAAATGCTGGTGAGAAAACAAGATGGACACTTGTAGGAGGCTGATAACAAGGAGTAGAAAGTGTATGGTAGAGAGTGGGAGAAGTTACTAGTTGTACTGACATACACTCAGAGTTGTTGGGGGAAATAGAACCGGAGTCATCATTTGGGTATCTGGAGACAGGAAATCAATGGATGGTGGTTCAAGAAGTTGAAGATGGAAGGTTGCATGGCTTTGAATAAAATGGCTTGGTTTTAAGTATTCTTGCTGCCAACATTATATGTATTCCTGTGAAGAGGAACACAGGACTTTTTATGATGCATTGATAAAAAGGTCTATGGTTGATTCATGGAATCTGTAATGGATTGCATTTCTAAGAGATTTCACACCTTTACTGTTACTGAAAAGATGTGAGCCATGATGACCCTTCTTTTGAGACAGACAAAAGCAGGTTAGCATTGCAGAAATCTCCATTTTAATGTGTACTAAAGAATTTATATTCAGAAGAAAATTGAGGAGGTCATATCTATGTATTGTGAGCAGAGATTACTTTTTCCACTCCAAAAATAGTCCAGCAGAAAGGAGAAGACAGTAGATTGCTGTGGGAAGGAAAAAACCCTACCACACAAAACCCAAAACAAAACCCCCAAACCCTGAGCCCTTTTCTCTCTATTCTTTCAGAGAACACTATACTTTTGGTAGTTAGGATGGATAACGGAAAGTACTGCAACCGTAATTAGGATTAGCTAACGGAAAGTATTGAGGTTGGAATAACACAGAGCAAGACAATTGAGAAGATATCTTTTCTGGGATACTGCTGGGTATTAGGCATCTACAATGCTGGAATATTAATATAAAGTGCTTACTTGTGCCTCCTGGATCCACTAAACTTGGAGGTTATTTCACTGTCTGTCTCATTTTTTTTTTGGTTCTTCCAAAAGGATTTGTTGCCAGATGGAAGGATGGAGCTGAAGGGAAAGGGGGAGATTGAATTTCTAACTTTGATAGATATTCCATTAAAAACAGACAGCTAACAAACTGTCATTTTCTTCTGCTATTTAATCAATAATGCATCTAATTACTCTCCACAGACTGGTATTTTAATTATTTTCTTTCAGATCAAGTAGGTACACTGCACTTTCATTTTTCTAGCCTAATTAACAAAACATCAAGCCAGCTTTGTCTGCCTTTTCCCAGTTTGAAATTCAGGCTGTTTAAATTACTTTTGAATCCACAATGGTGGGTCTGGGTACTAACTGGGAAGCTGCCAGTTTGGTTTCTTCTGTTGGCCTGGGTATATTTCTAGAAGAGATTGCCACCAATTTTAGAGGCAATTCTCTGAATGACCAACCCTATAATATAGATAGAGATGGAAAGAATATAAACTATAACCTTCACATTTCATCTGGTTCTTTGTAGCTGTGAAGCCTCCTTACTCATGCTGATAGTTTCTTAAGGCACCCAAGGAATACTGTATCTAAAATGTGTTCATGTGGCATGTATAGCAGCATTCACTAAACTTCATGTTCAGATAATGGGAGGCAGTGTGGTTTGGTGTGGGTTTCTTTTTTTTCAGAAACAGGAAATTAAGCTCAAGTGGGACTGATTCCAAACATTGACCAATTTTATCCTGACTCCAATTTTGCCTTGACCTTTCCTGACTAAAGCAAAATGAGGCTAGCTATGAGGAGAGTTTTTTTTTTCAGTGTTTGTACTGTACGAGTCATGCTGACTCAAACAGAACCAGGCTTGTGCTCTTCCAGTGAGCCACATAATAGATCCTTTGAGAGGAGTAGTGGAGGTAGCATGGAAGGTCATTGACTCTCAGATTCTGTACATGCCAAGAGGATGCAGGCAAGCAGTGGTGTGAATTCATACAAGTCAAAACCACCTGATCTCAAGACACAAGTGGGCAGACCAAAAACAGGAAGTAGTGAGGTTCTGGGACTTCCTACGGAAAGCCACAGGGATACAGACAAATAAACAACATTCCATCTATTCCATTGCATATTTTTGAAATCCAGTTTGATCCATTTGAGGTAAAAATAGATTTATGGACTCTTTTGTCAGTTCCACAGTCCCTTTGGCTTGTCCTCTCTGCACTTCTGTATCTCTTCTCTAAAATGCATAGTGCCATCATAATCCATAACTCCGAGAACTCTTGGAGATTTTGGGTCACTCATCCAGGTGTATGATTATGTTGTCACACCTATGATAGTGTCTAAGATCAATAGAAAAATAAGTGCTTTGATTCTTGTCCTAGGTGGGGCTACCAGGCTCTGTCTCTATGCAGTCAGTGAAGGAGACATGATGTCAAAGTTAGGCACCTCCTGTAGTTGATCTGCTTGCCTATAAAGCCACAAATACCTTTTCTGCTGTGATTGAGGTCTGGCTGCCTCAGGCAGGGATATACTTACTGATCTCCCACTTCACTTTTGACACTGTGGAAGGCAGGATAGGTCAGTCAGCCATCAGTGAGATTTATTTAACTCAATGTTAGTCCTCTAAAAATTGGAAGATAAGAGTAATCAGGTCATCCAGGCCCCCCCTCAGCTCCAGCTACCTGGATTTATAACAGGCCCCTTAGGTTGTGCAATGGATGAATCAGCCAACCCCATGTACCTTGCCATGGAGAGCAAAATGAGCTGAGATAGCAAGTTTTCAGAAGATGTCTCAAATCCTGCAAGCTTGTTAGGCACAGTGAAGATGCTCTACTCCATTTTGCTCTTCCCTGGTGACCCCCAGTTTCTATGTGGGTGCTGTACCCTTTGCCTTCAAACTCTGGGGAGATCTGATGTTGTGAGAGAGGACAATGGCTTCCATAGGGCTGTACTTCTGTAGCAGATAACAAAGCCATTAGGACTATTCACATGCATTACGTGTATAGTGCAGTAGCTGTGTGATTTATTAGTGCTAATCTGCATCTGTTTCTTTTTATTGCTGCTTGGGGGCATATCTGTACAAAGAATGGCCATTTCAGCAAAGCCTACAAGCTCCCTAAATGCAGATCTGAAGTCCTGCCAAGCATCTGTGGATGGGAAGAAGTTAGTATTGTGAATAACATGTCTCTTCCTCTCATTGTCATTTGTATTAAATTAGTGATATTACTGTAATGCCTACAGGCTGCAAATGAAGTTTAGGGCCTCATTCGGCTGGGTCCTGAAAAGGAAAATCAGATGATACTGGCTCTGCCTTAAGGAGGCTACAATTTTGCAGACCTGCCACCCAAATTTACTTAAAAGACCCATTTGATTTGGAGGGAGGGCATGGATGAAGTAATGTCAAGGCAGACTTCATTTGCTATTTGTAGCACAACGAGGAGTAAGTGACCATGTTGCACTGGTCAGAGATAATGAGAGCAAACAAAAAGACCAGGCAAATTGCTGGCAGGTAACCTGTAACGTGGTCTGTACGTGACAAATGGAAAACCTTCACACTGTCAGTCTGGGAACATCTGCAAGTCCAGAAGCAAGTGCTATGCACTCCGCAGGGTGAAAGTAGCCATTGTCCTCCTATGAACAGACCTTCTGTTATGGCCTGAATTTCAGTGCTGGAACTTGCTCTCTAAGCAAACAGAAAGGGACATGTTCCTACTTACACCAGTGTGATAAAGATCGGCTTCCTAATCTGTTACAACTGAAAGGATAATGTTAAATGGTGCAACATATTTTAAAGCAGCAAATGAAATAGCATGCTAGTTCAGCAGCAGTACTTTGTTGGTTTTGCTACCACCATTTTCTTTTTGAAGCAAATGTCTCAGCAGGACTCAAAAGAAGATCAAAAAAAGTATTGCCCTTTATAATATTGGGAATACACAGTTCAGTGGTAATTCTGTCAACTTCCATTTATCTCAAACTTTTCTGTTAGTGGGAATGTAGTTTTTCCTTCTCCCTGCCTCCCCTTAGTATGGACTGTAGTGTAATGGATGGTGCATGATATATGATGCATTATCACAGACCACAAATAAGTCAATAAAACAAAACAATAGATTATGCCTTCTTTGAATTATGAAATTTGAAGCCTACATTTGGGAAGGTTCATGACATATAGTTTCCCTAACTTTCAAAAACCTGCTTTTTCTCATAGTCATTTCTTATAATGTTCTGCAAGCCCAAACAAAGTTGCTCCTAAGACGTCTTCTCCCTCTCCCCCTGTTACATGTGTTTAAACTTTGTTTTGTTTTTCCTTTGCGTACTCACCAGACTAGGGCTGTTACTGATTCTGACATTGATAGTGACCTAGAAAAGTATTCACTCCAAGCTGTGCCTGGATATAAAACACTTCTGTATTGAAAAGACAATGTGTATTTTATAAACAAATGCAGACAAGAGAGGACAGATAACATTTCAGGCCTACCACTTTGACAGCATCCCTTTGATGTGCCAAGCCTTTCTAGCTGCAAATGGATTTCCGTCCTAGCTCTGCGAAGAGCAGAAAGTTAGGAGACTGAACAGCATGGAGTGAGTGCCAGGCTGGCACAAATATTAGGTGTCACCTTTTACCTGCTCTGTGAACCTGCAATGATCCTTGTGAAATGGAAACCAGAGATTTCAGCCCTCCTGGTGTAAGCAGCAAGCTTGAACTCTCTCTGAACTCAGTGTGTGTTGAAGTCTGGAATAGTTCAAAAGGGAAGGATGAAGGAATTGATAAAGATGAAAGCTGTATAGCTTCATGTTCTGGGTAATGATGCCTGCATTGCTGCTCTGGCACAGCTGGATCTGAATGCTGTTGCATTCAGGGAAATATTGCATATATGATTTGGGGTTTCCTCTGGTTAAAGCTGTTGTTACCTTGCTAGAGCTACAGGCCAGATAGCCAGACATATCATAAAATCAAACAAAACATTGTCAATAAATAAGGGTAGCAAGAACCCTGCTTGCTGAAATTCTGCTATTTTTTTTTTCCATCAGGTTCTGGCAAGAGCTGTGGAGAGAAGGAGTCTGATAGATGCTTGTGTTTGCTCCCATATTATTGGAGACAAATGGCTCTTGCGATAAAGTTATCTCTGAGGACTGACCTTAAACTGCCAAGTTCACTCTATTTAATGTATCTGCTAAGTTAACAAGTGGTTTGAGCATGATCCCAGGATATGGCAGGTGCCTTGACATCAGGGAAGGGGGGCTCTGTGTCCCAAATGTGTGTGGGAAGAACAGCAGCAGTGTTCATCATGCCCATTGGCAGTACCATTGGGAAACCGCTGCAGTGTCTCTCTAAGGCAAAGAAAAACCCTGGGTACTTTGAACTCCAGTGAGGAAATCACCCTTTCACAGTTCCCTTCCTCAAATTAGACTTTAGTGTTTCTCTGTCCTTGTCCTAGCCTTGTTAAGAGTACATTCTCTGGTGGCAAATAGTGGTGGAGATGTGGAACCTGATGATGACTCCTTCTTTGCTGTGAAGCTTTTTAATACAATACAGTGATGTTTTTCAGGAAGAAAGGGCAAACAAATAAATTATTATGTATGTTTTGACAAGGCAAATCAAGGAAGGGGAAATATTTTCTAACTGCTTTTTTTTTTTTTCCCACATTAATAAATATTTATAATTGATATCTGCATCTATGAGATGTTTACATAGTCAAATAATTAGCAATAAATTCTATAGAGAAGCATATGTAAGAATTTTTACTGTGGAGGTTTGTATGCCTTCCATTCTCATTTCAACTTAATTTGCACTGAATACTTCTCACTCCTGCAAAGGAAGATGACAGTCTGTCTGGATCAGGAGTGTTCAGTTCATTTAATGGGGTATACATGATATGTTTCCCTAACCTCTGTCTCAAAGTTTATAGACAAAAATTTGAAACTTCTTCCCAGTCAGAAAGAAGTGCTCATTATTAAAGAAATTGTAATAACATGTATTCAGGTGTTTAAAATCAATTGTATAACTTTATTTCATTAAATGAAAGACTTTGCACAGCACTTCTCCTTACAGCAGTACTAATGTTTGCTGTTGCTTTTAGTTTTTTCCCTTTTCATCTGTGAAAGTTTCAGAAGTGTAACTTTTTGACTGGGAAATTTGCAACTTTAAATGCACTGGCTTTCATTTAGGAGATAACAGAATATAGAGCACTAGAAAAACCTAATTCTCCATTTTTTTTCAGTTCTGTGGCAGATTAAAATGCTGTTGTGAACTCTGTGGGTGTAATGACCCCATATGTCTAGACTGGCTTTGCCTACTCTTAGCCATATAAAAGTCATTTTTGCTCAGCTAGCCTTCTGTAGTCCATGAACAGAAGGCAGCCCAGCAGGCAATTCATCCAACCTCTCTCAGAAAGGTGTGTGAGCCACCTACCTTTTTGATGACTGATGTTACATGAGACAACCCGATTGTGGTTTAGGAGCAGTAGGAGTGCAAGGGCTGTGGCCATGACCTGCATTGCCTAGCAGCCTGGAAGGCGCCAGGAAGAGAGGGTCTGAGTTTGACCTGGATGCAGCAGGAGGGCCTTTGTGCAAGGGAATCTCCAGCTTTCCTCCTGGTACAGTTTTATGGCACCTCTGTGTTGCCAAACCAAACAAATTAAAGATCAGTGTCTATTCATGAAAACATGTAACTGTACAAATGCAACAAAGATAAGGAATAAGCACCATCAGAATGAAAGTTAAGATTGAAAAAATTGTGGTCATAGTGCAATAGGCGTGTTATGTGTATGTTTTTGCTATGTATCTTGGGGGTTTTATCAATGCTGATACATCATATTGTTAGAGCCGATCTCAGATGTGATGTAGGTCAAATGGACATTGCGCATCCAGTAAAACTTCATTGGTCTGATCTACCTTTCAGTAAAAAAACCCTGTTCCTTAATGACTTCTGAGGAAGCTCAGCCTTTGAGAAAAAAAAAAAGATGTAAACAGACTGGCTTCTCCAATTACTCCTGTAGTTAATGTCATGGACATTCAGAACCCAATGAACCCAAGGAAGTCAACAGGGCTTTCACAATAGACTGTAATGGTGAGTGGCTGGGATTCTTGCTCTAGCCTTCCCCCCAAGCATGGTAACCACTGCCATGAGAAACCATTTTGTTTTACTGAATTTCAACTCCCCGCTGGCAGACAGCAGTTTGAAATACCACCAAGAATGGCAATACTTGGCAATGACAGAGATTCAGTGAGATGAAGGGGAGTGCCTGAGCATTTGGCTGAAAGCATGATAGCATCTTTCTAGTGTAATCTTCTTCCCATAAATGTACCAAGCTGAACACTGTTGAGAAATCACCAGTTCACAAAGCATCTCACCCCACCCCCTTCTGCCATTTTCTGTGATGAATATCATAACCCAAAAATGGTGGGGACAAAAAAGGGTGGTGGCCAGTGTGAGGGGAACAGTCTCTGAATCAGTCTCTGTTTTTAAAGAGCATTTCTGAGAACTTTTTGTTTTGGAATTTTTCATTTCTCTGACTGATTATTCATTTCTTTCCACCTGGACCAAAAAAAAAGAAAGGCATTGTAAGGATTTCTGGAATAGCGGGTCAGCTCTTACTGGACTCCACAGAGTTTGCCCCTATCTCCCCCAGTTGGAGAGCCCAACAGCTGTCTTCATAAATACTGTCACTCAGGATTTGAATAGTTTTACATAATCTGGACTAGAGTGGGGAATCCAAGCCTTTTGCTGGCCAAGTGGCAGGTGGGGAATTTAAGCTTTTGAAATAGGGCCACAATTGCTGCTCCCACAGGGATTTTCTTTTACTGTCTATTGATTTATTATAAGCTCCAAAATAAAGACCCCAGGATTAAAGTGGGGTGGGAGGTGATACATTCTGAAGGTCAGAAGGGGGATGATGTAGAGGAAATCTGGATCTGTCCTGCTGCTGCTGTGCTGGCCCAGATGGATGGACCTGTTTGTGACCCCTGTGCTGAGGAGGAGAAGCCTTTAAATTACTGGGTCACCAGCTGACATGAGAAAAGGAGAATCTGATATTTTAGTTACAGGGGTTTGCTTTTATTTTTTTTTTTTTTATTTTTTTAATACAGAAATACTTTCCTAGCTCCTTGTGTTTTCTAGCTGTGGATGTAGTCCGTGCCTTTACCATGACTGTTTACCACTGGAGAACTGACTTTCCCAAAACAGCCCAGATGCTTTGCACTGGCATGAACTTCTAGGTCTCCCCCGAGATCCCACAGAATCAAATTTATTTACCCCAGTTGAGGGCCTGGCACAAACCTAATGACAATTACCAAGCAAATCACAATTTAGAAGATATCTATCTAAGAGAATATCAAAGGAAGCATGGAATACCTTGTTTTATAACTATACAGGGGCAATGTAGCACAGGTTTTTCTGAATAATAGCTCACTGGTAAATTTGAAAATTAAGCCAGCCTTGAGCATATACGGTAAGCTAAATGGAACTGGGACTATGGTAAAAATGCATGTTCTCTTACTTACGCTTAGCTGACCATCCCTGCTCTTTGCATTTGCTGTGACATCAGCCTTCAAGTGGGGGCATGTTTACACATTAAAGCTAATGAAATTTGATTGCAATGGGCCTGCCCTTCAGCCTCCCTCTTCCCTGGTAGTGCTGGCTCCAGCCAGAATGCTCCTGGGCTCTGCTCTGCTCCACCACCCTGACGCCAGTGCTGGGGTGATGAACTGCTTTTACACAAAGCAAACTTTCATTCACTGGGAACAGGTGCAGAGTGTCCTTTTGTGTGAACAGCTGGGAAAGCAGTAACCCTTCCCCTTCCTCCGCTTGCTGTGTTTAAAGCTCACGCTGCAGGAGGAACAGAATCAGAAGTTTTCAGGCTATGTTTTCTACATCTGCCTGCTTACCATGGAAAAGCTTTGCCTTTGACTCGTACCACTAAACAGCTTTTTTGTCTTTCTTTGTTTTCAATGTACACAGAGCTACCTCACAATAAAAAACAATTTTAGATGCCTCGCTACATGTAGCTGTGATTTTCTGAAGCTTACCCTTGCCTTGCAAAGGAGCTGCATGTAAGTTCTGGCATCTGCTGTCATGATCCCATCAATAGATCTGAATGTGGGTGGTCTTTCTGTAGCTAATCACACAAGTCGCTCAGTCATGTCCTCTGTTAGACTCTGGAGTTCAGCAGAGTATTAACCATTGTTTTCTTGTCCTGATGGTAAGAGATACCAGTAACAAAATCCTCCCTCCTGTCAAGCATGTAACTGTGTGCTGGAGACTAGCTATAGTAGAAGTTCCAGTGAATTAAAATAAAGTTGTAGGCTGGCCTTTATCAAAGGAACCAAAATGATTTGTCTCCTGCTTTGAGTTCTTTAAGTTCATTTTCTCTTTCATACAGTTTCCTTAGAGTTCATTTTACCTGGCACATGCTCATCCAGAGATGGTACAATACCAAGTTTTTAATAGCTGTGAAAAACAGTGATGATATTTCACAAGTAATATGGTCTGCTATTCCTAGATAATACCGGATTAATGACCACTGAATGTGTTTTTAAAAGCACATTTTTGCAGAATTCTTCGCAAGTCCCTGAGGTTTCCCTGTTTTACTCATACCCTCTGAAATTTCACACGCAATCTCTCTTTTTGTAAGCAGGAGGATTTTGTTTCCATGTGAAAATTTTTCAGGTCAGGCAGCAGTTCCCTGGATCTGAGTATGCGCATAGAATTCCTGGAAGAGCTTCACTCCGCCAAGCTGCACTTAATTCCATCTTGCTCCTCTGCAAGAGATGGGGGTTTGGAGCCTCTGGAGGGACAATGGGTTACAGTTCTCTAGGCTAGCCAGTTGTCTCACTAAGGCACATTGAAGTTTTTGCAGAACTATTATGGGGGTTGGTCTCTATCCAAAAGAGTTAGTCTTCACGATCTTCTTTGCAACATAATTCCTAATACAATACTTTCTTAATTCATCGTCAGTACTGTCTCTTTGTTTAACACCTTATTGCTAGAGATTTAAGAGCTGAAAGTTTAGGCCCTTCACATTTCCAAGACAGTCAGCAGGGAGATATAGGAAGTCTAAACTTTCCTTCCTTATCCCTAATCCCCAAAGTACTTTTTGGATGCATAGCATGTGAGATGAAGCAGTCATCCTGCAGCCCAGAAGTGGCACCAGGAGACAGACAAATCAAAGATGCAGCAGACAGCTGGTTTATACTGACACAAAGGATGATTTCACTGTGGTCTCCTTCCCTACTTGCTGCCTTGTGGCCAATGCACCCCATCTGGGTTGGCGCTTACACACCCACAGCATGGTCATTTGAGTACTTACTGAGTACTTACTATGTCTTAAGTGACATATTGCATTTATTTGAATGAGCACAACATTTTCCCCTGGCAGAGGGATATTCTCAAGGTAACATTCTTTGACTTCTGCTAGTTTTCTTCTTACACTTTTTTGGTGTTAGCATTGTAGGTAAAGTTCATGTATATTCTAATGCTATGTCCAACACAAGTCTGTCATACATACCTAATAATGTTTAAGAATATTTTGAGGCAAATAAGAAGGTCCAGACTAGATTAGCTACGTGAACACCACTGTTAGCATTAGTGGCAGCAAGCAGTAGACAGGCCACACAGAAGGGAAGGGAAACAAGGTAGGTCAACACAGAAGTGCACATCCCCAATATCACCCTCTTTTTCTGTCATGCAGAGGTTGACTAACTCTTACTTCATGAGATGTAATACTTGCTTTCTTTTTTTTTTGTCTGATAATTACAATAATTCTTGAAATTCTTGTTGCTAATATTTTTTTTTCTTGATCCTTGCTAAATTCCTCTGTGACATCCTCTGCTAGCCAACAATTACTTACTTATTTTGGAAAAAGCATATCCTTTTGATTTTCATCTCACACTGAAGGTCTCGCTTATGTTGTGGTACTGGGCTGGGAGACAAAAGACTGCAGTCTTGCCTTCACACATGCCCTTCTGGAAGTTGGTGTGGTCCAGCTTGCAGCTAAGAGCCTGGAGAATGGCTCCCAGGGCATTTTTCTCCCTACTCCTTCATCCTAGTGAGCAAGGAACACCTTGCATATGCAGCAAACACAGCTCTAACGCAGCTGTATGCCTCCTCCTGTGCCTGTGACACTGCAGCACAAGCCACCAAATTCTTCCTTCTGCCACTATGGTGAAGGGCTGTGGTTTCTGCTCGGTGGGAAGTGAGAGGAAAAAATGAAGAAAACGCTTTAACCTAAAGGCAGGATTTAATATGTGCTACACAGAGTGAAGTATGGAAAGTATGTTTCAGCAGAGCACCAAGACAGAACATGCAGTAATTAGTTCATCTGAACTCACATAAAATTCCCCACCTTCTTGGAAGAACTTTGTTTCAGGCAGCCCTGACCTCACAAAAACAGGAGACAATTTCTTTACGCAGTAAAAATGGCAAGGCTCCTCATGCTGCCCAAGCATGTTCAAAATAGATCAATATTGCAAATACTGTCTCCCAGATTGCCATCACTGTTTACATCTGACTCTGATATACCCTCAGCAATACACCAAATTTTAGTAACCATCTTTTTGATGTCAGTGATTTCCCAGTCCAATGTGATATGCTATGCTGACACATATATCTGTCTTCCTGTTATGTACTAGGCAGAGTATTCTGTAAGAAAGGATGCTGAAGCAGTGAGAGTTGTCAATGATTCTCTTTGCCTAGCTGACTCTATTAATTTTTAATTTCTGTCATACAACCAGTGGCATGGTTCTTATGTTGACTTTCAGTAAGTCATTTCAGCTAACTTGGAGGATCCTTTACATTTTAAAGATACTAGAAAATTCCTGCTGTATACACGTCATTTTATAGCTATCAAGCAAAATTGTTATTGGTGGTTACCCTCAAAATACTATGCTCATTCAAAACTAGTAGTTTACTGATTGCTCTGCTACTAAGTTCCTTAACTTGTCCCACTAGAGCAGTTCATTTTGCATTAGTTTTGATGTGCTTAGCATTACCTTGGCATTATTTTTCTTCTTTTCCTACTTATGGTAACACAATTCCTGCGAACTTACCATATCTTTTCTCTTTAGTGTCAACAGGACCCTGAAATCCCTTTACAAGAAACCTCAACCAATGAAAGTGTTGCATGAAACAATGTGGCAGGCAAGCAGAGATTTCAGTGTCATGTTTCAGCTTAGGAGCTATATGCACAGTTATAAGGAGAAATGCAGTTTAGAGTAATATATAATTTACATAAAATATTTTACCCCACTCTACATGAAACTCGGGCTACTGTTTTAAAGTAGTGTGATCTGAATGCCTCTGAGTGCCTTCATGTGAAAAACAACACAACACAAAGTCTGTCCACTCCTGCAAAGATTTTGGCATTCTTTGTGTTGGTCTTCACTGAGGTCAAAGGGAAGACACAAATAATAATAATAAAAAAATTAGGAAGCTTTATTTTAAAGCAAATAATCTTTAGTTCTGGTGCAGAACTAGCACCTGCAATCAACCTTAGCTATTTTCCATTTGTCTTCTCTTTGAGCAATTTTGGATTCTGCTACTACTCTTCGGATGTCTGGCTAGGCCACTTTAAGCATTGAAAGAGAATCCAACAAAAAGGAAATATGAAGCCAACTGGTTTTATTTAGTGATCTGCAGTAGGGTGGTAATGATAGGTGATCACAGCTACCTTGCAGCAGAGATATAAGGCTTGTGCTAGGTGAGGCTTCTGGAGATGAGCAAGTTCCTGAAGTTTTCAGAACTCTTATTGGTTGACTTTAGAATTGAGAAATAACTTTTTTTTTTTCAGTTTAATCTTAAAAAGTGAATAATTATGTATTCCTCTCTTGCAGTCTCCTCTCTTGGCTCCAGCAGGGGAGATGAAAAATATCTGTGGTAATCTATGCACAGGTGAATTTAATGTGATTAGGGAATACAACTTTGCTGTTATGACTGTTTGCCACAGCATGTGTTCCCTGTCATATACAGCAGCTATTCCTTTGCTGCCCTGACCCAGATTTCATTACAGATACATGTTAGCTTTGTGCTAGGCAGAAAGAAAAGGTTTGAGATCACTCAGCAGCGGTACCTGAGCTGCCTGCTAGTGAAGCCTAAAACCAACATTTGATCAATTAAGTGTCACTTGTCATACCTTGAGGGCCTTTCTTTCCACAAAACTGAAATAGAATATAGAGGTAATCCTTAACTCAAGTCTTGCCGATGTGCAGAACGCATGTGTCTATTGAGATTAGCTGGCATACCCAGATTAGCTGGCATAGCAACATTATGACCTAAAAAATTTCCTGTCCTTAAAATATTGGTGCAAAGAGAAAAAATATAGACTCATAGAATACCAGGTTGGAAGGGACCTCAAGATTCATCTGGTCCAACCTTGGCAAAAATCCATATAGATGTAATATTTTCTGTCAGAAGCACCTTTTTACTAGTAAAGCCTCCAACGCAGAAGGAGGAGGTTTAATTAGATGAGCAGAGGAGCTAATTTTGTTTTTAAAAGCTTATGGCTTTACAGAGATACATCTAAATATAAAGCTAAACTGGCATCACCTCAACATTGCAGTCCTGCTGACCAAGAATGTTTAATTTTGAAATGAAAAATGAATTTGCTTGCATGTAGAAATCTAGAAATACATCATTTCAGCTGGTTTAGCAAGCTCATAATGAAAGTGGGAATGGACAGCTAAGAACTGCAGCTCTTGGCTTGGATATAAAACCAAAGTCAATAAGACAGCCAGGAGGTTAGGAACCCTGGCGTCATGTAGAGCCAAGATCAATGAGCATGAGAGACAGACCTTGAAGCTTTGGCATGATTCAAGGTTTTCAAGGTTGCCAGGCTCCCTTCACCATAACAAGAAGACAAGACTTCATGAAGGATTGTGATCCCAGGGCTTTGTCACCATTGAAAGGGGTACAGAAGTCTAGAAAACTGCACATGACAATCTCTGAAAATTCTGAGGCCTCTTGAAACAGTCCTGTCATGAGGTTCACAGGTGCTCAATGGCCTGACGAGTGTCGTCATGACGCAATGCTTGCCAGAAGGCTGTGAAGCCAATAGCCTTGTGCAATACCTTTTGATTTTGGTGAATTGTCATTTTCTCATGAATTTACTTCACCATAAAATTTTCAGCCAGCTCTATGATCTTCAGAGGCTACCTTGCCTACCTCAAATGGTGTTTCACTGAAAATCTGTTCTAACTTGCATGAGTAAATATGGGTAAAAGTATGCCCTGAAAGCAATAAGGCCAGTTCCAAGGGGAAGAAAGTTATAATGGGGAATTTGTAAGAGACACAAACCTAGGTGTAATAGTTTCTGATACATCAGTGGCTTGCAGCCAGGGGACTGAATGACACTTAAACTCTCTGGGTGCAGTCTTTCTATCCTTTTTCTAATGCATTTACACCCTCCCTATTCATTCACACTCTGTCTGCACATTGCGCTGCTTTTGTCAGTCATCAGAAACTCCTGATCCTTAGGGTGTTTCTGTCTGCAGTCCCTGGGCTGTCTATGATCTGACGCAAATGAATTGACAAAAGTAATAGTTTTTCTCTCTAAAAAGTCTCTTACATTGCAGCAGTGCTCTGGAAAGCCCCATAATTCCTTGGTTCCTGCAAGGCAGTACTCACAGTGATTATGTGGGCTGACTGTTTATGTTGTACCATGTATGAATCATTCTTTTTTTCTATCAGACGTATGGGAGTGATGCAAACCATGAGCTTTTACTCTTCTCTCTCACACTAAGTTGCAAAATATATTAGAAATACTGTCCTTTTACAGGCATTAATACATCAAACTTTTTTGTTTTGATTTGAAAACAAAATGTGAAATGTACTAAGGAGTTTGTTGAGAACTTAGTAGCTGAAGAGAAGGGAAGCAGCCTCGCTAAATGTTAACTTCTGAAGTACTGACTTTTCCAAAGAACTGACTCTTCTTGATATTGCTGGCAGTGTTCAAGGCCGGGTTGGCCATAGCCTTGGGTGGCATGGTTTAGTGGGAGGTGTCCCTGCCCATGGCAGGGGGGCTGGAACTAGATGATCTTAAGGTCCTTTCCAACCCTAACTATTCTATGGTTCTATGATAATATTGTGATCTACTGAAAATTTACGTGGATATATTTCATAGACGTTGCTTTGCAAACTATCAGCTCTCTGGGATTTTACTTGTGCTATTCAATAATTGCAGGAAATTTTTGCAGTCTTTTTTCTTCCCATCAATTAAAAGAAATAGAATTTTGTTTTATAAACATGCTTACATGAAAAGTTTCATACTCCATGTATGTGAAGTGTCTAAGTAACTGGAATACACCAGAAGTTTCAAACTTCTGTTAAAGGGGAACCTTTCGGTGAATATGCCTATCATCAAACTGTGGGAAGCAAAGTAAAAAATTTTCAACACCAAAGATGCATAAGCTTTTCCAGTATACAGAATGTCCCTGTACAGCAAAAGAAAGCAATGGAGCTGGAAAATTTAACTCCTACAATCCCTTCCAGTTTATGAATCAGTTTTTAATAGATGACTTAGCAGATGTGTATTGGTCAGGCTTTGTGGAACTTAGGCCATTTGATATGTAGTGCACATTCTACTGTATTTTTTCCTTGAAATTTGGGGTTCAAATTTGCCAGTGAGGTTGCAAGATTCTCAAGCATTTGTTTTCATTAACAGCATGTGCTCAACTTTAAACAAGAGAATGTTTTTTGCAGTTTCAAAAACATCACAACATACAGACAATGCTAGCCATTTTTGATTATCTTAATATCAGCTTAACTGTCATTGTTAGTGTCACTGAGTGTGTGCCTAAGTCTTATGAGGATCTGAAAGACCTTCAATGCCTGTATGACAGTGAAGAAGGTTACAATTTTACAAAAGGCAGAGAATGAGTATCTGCTTTTTGAGAGTAACTAAACATTTCCTTCTGTGTTAGCTAGCCAATGCAGAAATTTGGCATATTCTGCAGGCTAATGAGCTGCATGTCAGGAGGTGAGCAAAAGAGGTGGGAAAAGATAAAACTGCATTCTACTTGCACTTTTCAGAAAAATGGCAGAAAAGTAAAATTTCAGCCAGGAAAGTGATGTCAAGAAAGATGAAGAGATATTGGGACTTTAGTCTGTAAACCTTTAGAGAAAAGGAAATAGGTGATTAGATTACAAGGGTGCAACAAGCACAGGTACAGGATAGATGGCCTGATAAATGTGCAAATTATGCTTGTCACAGTCAAAATCAAAAGAAAGAACATTTTTTTAAATGTTGTGGTTTTTGGTTTTTTTTTTTTTTTTTTTTGGGTTTTTTTTTTTTTTTTTTTTTTTTTAAGGTTTCTGTAATGATCAGAAACGGGAAAGGTTGGGCAAATGAAAGGTAATGCAAATGTGGACCAAGTTCTGGCAGCGTGATTCGATCTGGGTTTGGGTCACGTTTGTAAAATAACAATGATTCATTAATGCATCTTTTGATACAAAAAAGTATGAGCCTGCATGTCCTCTTTCCCTTCTTTGTCACTTTACAATTATTCATGTTACGGCTACTTACTCCATGTGAAGTGACACTTGGGCCTAGGTCACAAATTAAAAGGGTCCAATGATCCAGAGGACTTCTAGGGTGTTTTACCTGTCTTTCAAATGGCTTAACATAACTCTTAAATGATTGAAGTTTGTCTTGCAAACTGGATTTTTAGGGAAAGAATGTGCTTTACAGTGGTCAAGCCTATTTGATATTTCATGTATTCATTTTCCATTCAAAGACTTTCTTGCTTTTTGAAAAACATACTCTCTTATCCTTTTCCTCACCTAAAAGTGCTAGTCCAGATCTACCCTGCTCAGCTTTTGCATAGCAGTTTCCTTCAATATTATTGAATACAAATAATATTAAATGGTGTTTACTTTTACTCTATTACCACTGCATTTATTTTGTGCTCTTTTTCAGTTTGAGAGTGGTCATGGGAGATGAAGAGAGATATTTCACAAAGCATCTCCTAAAGGTTGCTCCAGTTCGAATATCACAGACTGAAGAAAACTCTTCTCATCACTTCTGGGTTGAGCATTATTTCAAATAGGTTTGCTTCAGACTTGAAAAGAGAGGATTTTTGAAAGTTTTTTTAGAGAAGATGAAAATATGTGAAAGCACTGTGTTTCTGAGAAGAAAGAAGGATAAGAGAACATTAACAAAACTGAGATTATAAGAAAGAATGTGTTTACAAAGTAAATAGGAGTTCACTGCTATTTCACCATTAAACTACAGCATTGTGCATACAGCTCAGAGTCAAAGAAATGTATAATGTGACTTAATTGAATTCCCCTTTCCTGCTTTCCTGCAAATTAAAACTAGCCAACCAAACATGAATTTTGTTAAAAGAATTTAGGAAGAAACATGTGTTTCAGATACTCTGAGACATTATGTGTATCAGAGGTGTCAACTACAGCTTTGATCTAAGGATAATTGACATAAACACAGAAATAAGTAGAATAAACACATGCTCCAGACCTTGTACATAATATGAAATCCCAGTCATTCGTAATTGTTGTTATATTCAACAGCGTGTCTTCTCATTGAAGGGGAGACAGGGTATAAGAAGTACTTCAGCACTCAGAGAAGTGCTTGCTGATTCTTTTTAATGTTTTTTTCTAGTCAAGGTCTTGTAACTGATCAGTTTTATGTGTTGGAGAAGAATTTTCAAGAATTGTATTATGTACATAGCACATTTCTGTGTGAGATGCAGAAGAGCTTTGCTGTGGTGTAAGACTCTCAGCCACACAGTTTTGCTCACTCACTCCCCCCCTCTTTCTTCCCCCTGCTTCTGGAGGGATGGGAAGGAGAACTGAAAGAATGCAACTCCCACAGGTTGAGATAAGAACAGTTCAGCAGTTAAAGTATAACACAAATCCCTACTGCTGCCACCAATAATAATAATGACAAGAGAAATACAAGGGAAAAGAATACAATCTCTCACCGCCAATACCCAGCCCAATCAGACAGTGCATCCCCACCCTTCTGGTCTCTGCTCTGTTTTTACATCCTGGACATGATGTGCTGTGGTATGGAATACCTCTTTAGTCAGTTTCGGTCAGGTGTCCTGTCTCTTCTTCCTCCTGGCTTCCCCTCCTCCCTGGAAGAGCATAAGACTCAAACTGTCCTTGGTCAGACCAAAACATTACCAAGCAGTAACTGAAAACACTGCTGTTATCAGTGCAGTTCCCAGGTCCAAAATAAAAAACACAGCTCTGCACCAGCTACCAAAAAGGAGAAAAATGACTGCTACTGCTGAATCCCTGACAAGCTTACTTTTAGCAGACAGGAGAAAAGCAACTATAAATTGCATCAGCTTTGTCCTAAGTACATTAATTTGTTACAGAGATGAAGAAAATTACAAGAACAAAAATCATAAAGGCTTTACGTAAGTATTATAAATTTTGTGTCTGTCAGGCAGAAAAAGTGTCCATGGCTGTCATAAGAGCACAAGGGAACAAAGAAGACTTTTTGGTTGAAGAGAGATTATAGGGCTAAGAATAAAGAACTTGGGAGGGAGCTGAAAATGAAAATTTGACCCACACAAAATAGGGACAAAGAAAAGCTGAGTTTTCAAAGAAGAGCCAAATGGAGTACAATGATCAGTGGAAACCTAAAAAGCATGATGTGTCTGAGGCTTCTTAGTGAGTGCACTAGTCTCACTCTTTGGGACAAGTTCAGGATTGATGAAGTCAGGCAGCATTAAGTGGGTAGAAGGAATTCAGTGCCCATCTTTGAAGCTTAGAAAGTTCAAGCTAAAGAATGGTATGTCCTTCTATCCATTGTTTCTTTAACACATTTCAGGTCTGCATCGTCTGAGTATAACTAAGCCTCTTATACCTAGAGCATGAAAATTAGCTGTTACATTAAATGAATATTAATTTAGGTATAAATATGAACTGATATACGTAGCTAGTGAATCAAGATAAGGCATGGAAATGGAGAAAAGGCAGTTTATGTGAATTTTGATTGCTCTGAATTAGCCTTTATGGACTCTTGGTGTTTACATATGTGTGCATATGTATCTATACCTATGTATACATACATATGTATCTACTTGATAGTTCAAAGTTTATAGTAATATGTTGAAACTTATTTCTTGAACATACCTTCCAAAAAAAGAAAATATCTTGTTAGTGATGAACAACTATTGGACAATTTTATTCTGTGAATCAAACTGTAATTACAGGCTTATGGATTGAATTTTTAAACTGATTTTAAAACTATTAAGATGTAAAACTGATATACACAGTAGTATTTAATGTTTTGTTGGGTTTTTGGGGAGGATTTGTTTGGTTTTTTTTTTTAATCCATGAAAGCTTAGTAATTTAACACAAGGGGAAAATTAATATCATGTTTCTCTGGCAAATATTTTAAATTTCATTTTTAGAGATTGTTAAAACTATTTGTCTGTGTTTAAAAATAATAATAAAAAAGATATTTTGTGATATTTCTATCGGACCTTGAGTCTCTAGCTAAAAAAAACAAGCTAGTGTTAAGAATGAGGGTAAAAAGAATTAAACTGCTGAAGTTCTATATGCAATGTCAGTACTGGCATAAGAATTTTTTTCAGCTGTGTCTGATCTCTATTTTCACAGCTTCTCCAAAAGAGAGTATAAACTCAATCCTGTAATACTAACACCAGAATTCAAAATTTCAATTCAAAGCAATATTGAAATCACCATGTTTGCTTTATTGTTTGGGAGAAAAATGCAAATGATATATATGCCAGGTTCTGAATGGTGTATCAGATTTTGAGGCTGGTAATATAGATGTGTTTCACTGTAAGAACCACTAGGAACATTTCCATACCAAATCTGCATTTCAGCTTTTCAGCAGCTGTATGCTATGACCTTTATATCATATCAATTTTTTTAGAGCTTAGATAAAAGCTTTCCTGGGGAATCAAAAATGGATCAAGCATGTTTACTAGAAGATATTTTCCTTTGCAAGCCTGCTCTGTGATTAAATTTAAAATAAAAGTCTCAGATGTAATTCTCCCCATATTTTCTCTTCTGTGCTTTCTATTTGTAAAATTCTACCATACAAATCATGTTACCATGTTATTATGCATCTACCAATTAGTCTTTTATTTCACTCTGGTACTACAGCAAATCACGATCTAAAGTTAATTTTAGAAGATATTATTCTCGTGTACTCCTTCTGGCGCGCAACTCAAATAAATGTAATAATGTGCCATGTAGGCAAAAAGGAAAAAATAGGCAGAATTCATTTTTGCAGCTCTCTGAAGTTTACATGCAAGACCATGAAACTGGTCTCTATGTAACTAAAGAGGTAATAAAACTTAAATATGACTTCATAAAAGAAAAGTGAGCTATTCTTTTCCAACTATTTCAAGATCTAACAGAAATCAAACTGGTAGGGAGG
>JASSUY010054814.1:0-13814 GCA_032466535.1 Forpus xanthops | reverse complement strand
CCATTCTTTTCCTGTAGCTTTTTATAGCTTTAAAACCTCAGTTGGCTTTTGAAAATGCTGGCAAAGAGATCTGTGGTAGTTTCCGTGGCCTCCCGATGAGCACATAGTAGCTGTACGATAGCAATGTCCAGCAGCTTTCTTTGGATGTTCTGGCAACAGCATCACAGTGTGCAGGAAGTGCTTTCCCATTCATAGGGATCCTGTTAACATCAGAGAATGACCCTTCCAGTAATTGTCATATAATAAAACACACTGTGTATCTCAGCCTTGTGCTCGCTATATTCATCCACAGCAGCCAAATGCTTATATTCATATGTGAAGAGGGCTTACTGAAAAATCTTGGTTTCCCTTCTGGAAGAACAAGCTTTGTAATGCTTTTCTGGTTCAAGAGGCTGGTAGGTAGATGTTGTGTACAGGATGACAGTCCAATGCAAAATGCAGAGCAGCAGCACTGTGGCTGGTGTGAGAGGAGTGCATGCGGTGCATTTAGCTATACCAGACCTGGACCAGAAGGTAAGACTGAGCTTGTAGCAACTGAGAATTGAGCAGGGGAAAAGCTAATGGTGCACCCTAATGTCTAAACTTTATTCCATTACTGTGAGACATCTCAGCTCTTCCAGCCACATGGATGTATAGTCAGTTCTGTCCATTTCTTTCCAGACTTGCTGTTGCCAAATTTTGGCCGTGATTTCAACTTAAATCAGTGACTGGGTATGTGAAAAAAAACCTTTCCTTGCATATTTTAGTGGGAGCTTCAGCTTGTTAGTAAAACTGAATGGCAGGGAAGGTGCAAGTGTTGCTGTTGCTGACGTGTAAACTAATCTTTGATCTAAATACATTGGCCAGACTGGAATAGTTTTGGTTGAAGCTTCATTGTGAAAGGATTTTTCTCCATCTCTTTCTCTTCTGTGCAGAATGGAAAAATACCCAAGTTTCAGTTATAGGGAAAATCAGTTTGCTTCCACCCTCCTCTTGATTAATATCACACTTGGTAATATTTACACATGGAAGTGGGTGGCTGTGTTACACTGGATCTGAGGCCATGATCCTGCATGTAAACCAAAGATCATTTCTGGAACAGCTTACACCTGGGAGGGATCGTGAAAGCCCCTGGGAGGTGAATAATGTAACACAAACCTGAGAAGAGGGAAAGAAGCAGAAGTGGTGTTGGTGGCATCTCAGGCCCGTAATGGTGAACTGTAGTTCTGCAGGAATGGGATAATTACAGTTTCCAACCTAAAACTGTGTGCTAAATGTAAGCAGCCTCCAGAACACTCTTAAGTGTCAAAACATTGGGAAACATATAGTCATGCCATTGTTTCCTTTGCTCTTAGCTAAACAGAGGTGAGGAGGAGGATCCATGTTTAATAACATTCCCATAAAGTTCTCTCTATAAGAACCACTTTAGAAACTTCCCTGGTAAAATGCAAGCCTGTAGCAGGTAATCTTTTAGGATGATAGTTTCAGGCATTTTTGTGTGCCTTCTCATGGAAATCATGGTTTCAGAAATCTCAGTTCCTAAGTGCTTTGGCTTTAATTGCAGGCTTATTTTTCCTTAATACCTGACTTTTTAAAAGAAGTTTGATAATTTCTTGTGAAAACCTGACAAGACAGCACTCATTTCAAAGCACATTCAGAGGGGAGCCACTCACCTCAGCATTTAGGGGTGGGGGTAGGTGAGTCAGGGGAACAGCAAGGGGCTTGCCAGAGCTGGGAACAAACTGTCATTTGCTAATAAAGCGAGATGGTGAGGCTGCCTTTGCTGCATCAGGTCTGTCAGGAAGGTGGCTGCAGTTGCATCATTGTAGGCAGAACTCATCCATGCGCTGACATAATCATGGATAGCATGGCCTGGGTGCTGTGGGTGCATGATTTCAAACAGCTTTTGGAGGTTAATTACAGAGTCTTTAGGAACCACTTGGAAATGGTGGGGAGAGAGAGAAATACATATCCTCTTATTGAGCTTGAGGTAGCAATCACATGTTTTCTCCTTGTCCATTTCTATTTGGATTTCACTGTGTTTATGGCAGGAGAGCAATCTGAGGAGGGAGACTGCACCGCCTGATAGGAAGCAGCCATCATCCATGGGCAGGTTATGGTGGGCAAAGAGAGAAATCAGGAAGTGGCCAGAACCTAGGGGAAAGCTGTGGGGTCTGCCATGCTCTGGGAGCTGAAAGGAGCAGGAAACAAAAGTGCATGTGCCAGGGATAGGAACAAAGCACTGGCATGCTCCTGCTGCCAGAAGCAAGGTGGAACAAACAGCCAGTGTGGCCCTCAAAGCTGACAGTGCCAAACTGCAAACTAGATACATTCCCTCTCTTTGTTTCCCCTTCCTAGGAACTGATTTTCAGGTACTTCCTTATAGTATGAGTAACAGTTGAGGAAGCCCCTACAGTAGCATTGGACCTATGTTTTCTCTACTCCTCAGCTTTCCTTTTTACAGAGCCCATTCTCATTCCTCCCTCCAAAGGTGCGGGCAATAAATGATTACAGCATGCAAGGCACTGATGCTGGCTCCTGTGCTTGTGCTGGGAGCATGGGTTAAAAAAAGGTTAGAAGGAGGTTGGGAGGGGTGTCATACACAGAACCTGTGAAGGCTGCCATGCACTCTCTGTTGAAGCCCTGGAGGAGGATCTGGGATTCAAGGTAGTGCAGAGTTATTCTTCTCCCCATACTTCTTATGAGTGGGGAAGGCTGCAAGTTGTCCATTTTCCACCTTCTTGTGTTTGATTGATGCTATTTGTAGCATTGTTTAAATCTGCAATGCAACACAGATATTTTTCACTGTCTTTCAAAGACCTCTGTAAATGATGGATATCCACATCCACAGATAAGGTGCCTGGAGTGTGGGTGCTCGTGAGCGAGCCCACACAGCCCCACACAGAGGGCAGCGGTACATAGAGACCACTGCAGAGCTGTTCTTCTGATACTGGTTCCCTCAGTTGCATGCACAGAAGTTGGGGGCATCTTGCATCCTGCTGTAAGAACGGCTGTGGCAGTCACTAGGGCAATGTGCAAGTCCAAATGCTACCATGCAGATGGTCCATTAAGTGCTTCTGTTTGCTACAGTACCAGCAGGTAGAAGCTTAGTGTAACATCCTTGCTAGAAGGTTTGTTTTATAATTTAGAATCCCCTAGTCACATGAGTACTCTCATGGCTCCAGAGCACAAAAGAATATGTTGGCATGGTCCTTGTTTGCATTATATTTCATTTTGATGTGAAGATCTTGACCCATGTGGAAAAGGGGATTTAAACAACAAATATTTAAACCTTTCATAATACAGCCAGATCATCCCTATTGCACTCAGAAATGTATGTCACACTTGCTCATTATTGTTTTGTAAGGAAAGTGAGAAGAAATCACAAGGATGGTTGTTTCTGCTGACTGCCTTCAGTACTGGTTTCTTTGACCATCTGTACAAGTTTGCAAAAAGCAAGTGAAGTTTAGATTTTGGAAGTCCTTTCAGTTCATCCATTTTTGCTAGGTTTCCTGTGGCAAAATCCTATGCAAGGCTCAAAGATCAAGCTCCGAGTCTGAAGCAATTTTGCCATCACAGATGCAAACAGCCTATAGCGTAAGCATCCTTTTATAAGGAAAATGAGTCATCTGTTGTGTGCGGAGTCCCTTTCCAGTTAATGAAGAAGGACAATGTTTGGTGTGCGGTGCTGTTGCCAGGCAAACAGCAGCAACAGAAATCCATTAGGAGTTATTTCAGGAAATGCTGGGTGATGTGTGCTTCTTGGTTATTACTTGGAAGTGAAGATTGCACTTTCCTGCCTTCCAGAAGTATTGTGAAACATAGCTCTTGTTTCAAATGTGTTTTGTGATCTTCAGGGTATATCGAAGACACACATATTGTGCTTTTTCCATCTGTGTCATTGATCTATTACTTACTTGTAGTAACTAATTAGAATTTTGAGCGAGACAGTCAAGTCCTCCAGTATTTTTTGCTATGTATTCTTGTAACTTTGTGACCCTACTGATTTGTTTTATAGGGTATGTTTATCCTGCCTGTACTGTTGATGTTTACAGCATGAGTATTTCAAATCAGATGAAGTTCTGGTGTTTCCTGCATGGTACTGGGATTCAACACTGGAATACTCTAGATGACTGACTCCGAAAGGGCTTGAATAACCTCTCTCCTATGAAAACAGCCTGAGAGAGCTGGGCTGGTTCAGCCTGGAGAAGAGAAGGCTCCTTAAGGGGAGACCTTGGAGCAGCTCCAGTGCCTGAAGGGGCTACAAGAAACCTGGAGAGGGGCTTTGGACAAGGGCCTGCAGGGTCAGGACAAGGGGAATGGCTTTAACCTGCCATAGGGGAGATTGAGATGAGCTCTTAGGCAGAAGTTCTTCCCTATGAGGGTGATGAAGCACTGGCACAGGGTGGGCAGAGAAGCTGTGGCTGCCCCATCCCTGGAGATGTTCAATGCCAGGTTGGATGGGGCTTGGAGCAACCTGCTCTAGTGGAAGGTGTCCCTGCTTGTGACACGGGGTTGGAGCTGGATGAGCTTTAAGTGCTCATTAAACTGTTAATGTGCTTAAGTGCACATCAGTAATGTGCTCAATGGCTTGCAATTTATGTAATGCTAGATAAAAACTGTCAGAAGCAGAATTTTGCTCATTATGAGGCATTATTTGTTTGTTCTGAGAATTTTCTGATCTTACTGGACTCGTAATCCCCCAAGAGTAGGTGTTCTTATGAACAACCTTAGCTTCTCTGTGGGTCAGAAAGCCACCAGGAAAGCTTGCTGTCAGTACTGTTGTGCTTCAGATCATTCTGTGGGATTGATTTTATATAGGAATTTTATTAATGACTGCAACACAGACAAAAGGGAAGCTCTGGTAGCTGCTGCTGAGACAAAACAGTACAGGGGGGGGATCTGAATATCTCACAATGAGATCAATGTGACGTAGAGGATTGGATTAACACCAAAGGCTGAAATTAGGGAGTGTGGAGTGAAAGATCATACAGATGAGGACTTAATAACAAAACCTTCTATTATGATCTGAGAGCCTGTTAATTGTATGAGGGGGTGTCAAAGCACACAACTGATGTGAGACCAGGCAAGAATAAAGTATCGTAGCATTTGCATGTTGTGCCTGTGGGAAAATGAATCAACACTGAAGGGACTCAATAAAGATGGGGAGGGGTATGAACATACCTGTTTTCTGAGGCAAAACCAGATAATCATGATGTGTTTAGCCTACAAAATGATGGGGGAAGGGGGAAATTCAGTCCTTTGCCCGAGTAAGGAAGCTTAATCACCAGAAGAAAGAAATACTTAAGCTTAAAGGGATTGCTGATACAAGAACAAATTGATATAAACTGACACAAATTAAATGTTAGGTCATGACTGATCCTGCAATCAGGTTCTGTCAAAGTCTGGAAAGCTAGGTAAGCATAAAACCAAGCTACTTTGAAGATGGATCTTGATAAGTTTCTAAAGCATCTAATGGCTTTAGAGTACTTGAGAGCAAAACCCTGTAGGCTGCAGAAAGTCTCTCGCTTTGATTTGCCTGTATAAGATACACAGACACAGTTGGCTCAGTACTGTCTTTTTTTCTCATGATTTTTTTAAGGAAATGGTTACCGGAAGATTGTATGTTAGGGCAAGCAGGAATAGTGTTCCAAATATGTGGCACTGAAAATAAAGAAAAGAGAAAGAAGAATTTATTCAGAGCATGAGTCTGAAAATGAGGGACCCTGGGGGGTTTGTCTGGAGATGATAAGGCTCTGGGGGACCTTCTCGCTCTCTACAACTGCCTGACAAGAGGATGGAGCCAGGAGGGGCCTGGGCTCTGCTCCCAAGGAACAAGGGGTGGGACAAGAGGAAACGGCCTCAAGCTGCCCAGGGGAGGTTTAGATGGAGATGAGGAACCATTCCTTCCCAAAGGGTGCTCAGGTAGAGGAACAGGCTGCCCAGGGCAGTGCTGGAGTCACCGTCCCTGGAGGCATTCACACACTGTGTAGTTGGGGCCCTCAGTGCCATGGGTTGGTGGTGGCTTTGGCAGTGCTGGGGCATGGTTGGACTCGATGAACTTAAAGGCCTTTTCCAACCTGTTCTATGATCTTATGATTTTATGATTTGGTGTAAATTTATCCACGTATGTGTTCACCTTACCTTTTCTGAATGCTGACAAATGTACTAGCAGTGTGTAATACGTAGTTAAGCTCATCTGCACTTTGATTTTTTTATTTTTAAAGAAATGCAAAAAAAGTCTTCTTGAAATAATATATTTAATGGTGGGTAAAAAAATACCTGACTTTCTTTTTTTCGCTCTCATGGCAAAATATAGATGATGTGCTAATGTCTGTCAGTCTTGATGAGTCAATACTATGAAGTGCTGTGTTTTTCTGTGCCTTGTACTAGAAGTTTGACAAAGGATCTTTGAAAGCTAAATTGGCTGAAGGGGTGATTGATGAAATCAATACCTTCTGTTAGGAAGAAGTGGCAAACTGGAGGAAATGGTTGAACAGGGCAGACACTAAAATATGAAGCAGTGAACTTGTGTGTGAGTGATCCATGTTAATCAAAGTACTCATTATGCCTTTGGAGAGATAATTGCAGTAAGAGGCTTTTGAGAGTTGCAGGTTACAGTACATAGTTCCATAGTTATGATACATCATAATGCTATTGAAATAAATTGTTGTCTATGTGGACAGTGCTTTAGTGTTTTGGCCTAGGATGATGACTACAGGACAGAGTCTCCTTGTCATGACTGCCTTCCTGAAGGAACAGGAGTTACAAGCTACCTGCATTTTGCTATACCCTTCACCAGGGTTAGAATGGAAAGTAATGTGTGTGGTTTAGTATAAAAAAAAGATAATTAGGAAATGGTGGATGGAAACTGAAGAAGGTCCCACCTCCTGAAGATAGGGAAGTATATACCTGCAGTTCTCATGCTGACAGTCTCATCTAATCAGAGATGGAAAACAGCTGAGACTTCAGCATACAAGGGTGGAGTTTAGCTAGAGAATAAGCATAATGAAGACACAGTGGTACAGGAAATCTTTGGAAGTACCAGAATTCGTCTTTGGTGTGGATTGTGACTTGCACCCTCAGAGATACAGCTTCTTTTTCCATCTTCATTAGTTCATAGAATCATAGAGTAGTTAGGGTTTGAAATGACCTTAAAGATCATCCACTTCCAACCCCCAAAAGTTTATTACTTTTTGAGTAAACTTGAGTGAACACAGAGTTGAGGTTTGGGGCCATCTGGAGAAGAAGTCTTCTCATTTACATGTATCATGTACATAGGTCTGTTAGTTCTTTGTCTCTCCAAAGATTCTGTTAAGATGGCTGTGTGTATCTGTATGTACATATATATATATATGCAGATTTTCCACAGTGAAAACCACATCAAGTAAAACCTTCCAAGATTTTCATACAGACCAAACACAGACATGCTCCTTGCCTCTGAATCCTTCTTCCTTTGATTGCAGGGCCAAACCTGAGATCTCACCTCTTTGGTCCCAGGCAATTAATTCCCAGGCAACAGTTGGCTCACTGGTACCAGGAATGGTACTAGGCATGCAGGTTCAGCATCCCCAGTGCTCTCTGTCCTGCTCATTGCTCTGCTATTCTGCCTGCACCTTTGCTTTGTATGGCTGTGTAGCAGATGGATGGGTGTTACTGTCTATGTGAGACCATCTGATGTTTGGAAAGCACTGACAACCAACAACAAACCTGTGCAAAGCCTGGAGCTGGAAAAGGCTTATTTCTGAGGGGTTAAAGGCACCTGGTTTTTTGGATGCTACCAGTCTGGGAGCTAAGCTGCTCAAGCACAGATGCTGGGTGCAGTGCTCTTGTTGCAGCATCCAGCTGGAGGGTGGTGCAAAGGGGAAACCTTGGGTGTACCTGAAGTCCGTGGTGACCAGGGAGTGCCATCTGCTACCAGAGTGGAGGATCTACTTAATAGTGCAGTTAAAAGGCCCTTAGCAGGCTCTTTCATCGTTGATCTAATAGTTCACTTGATACCGCCATTTGAACATCAGTACATACTATGAATTTGCCCCGGCTCTGCTGTGATATGGAGAGGTACGTAAGACCACAAAAGGGACCAGCCTTGTAGGTGATCTCTCTGCTTATCCCATTCAAGCCATCATCACAGAGTTAAAAACAAAGCCTAGCTGCTTGACCTTTGTATGTTGTCTGTAGCAGTGTTTTCTGGCATGTTTCTTGATTTCACTGGGTCTAACTGTTTAGATCCCTGCACCATGAAGAATGCTGCTGCCTCTCCGCCATGCCATCACGTCATGCAGAGCCAGATTTGACTCTCAAAGTATGCACTGCTCAGGACCTGCATAACTGTGCAGTCATTCCGATGTCTCTGCGCATGATATCCCAGGAGAGCTTATTTGGCTGTGGTCTGTGCTGCAGGTACCTGGGATGGATTCAAGTCAAGGATAGGCGTCTTGTAGGATCAGGTGATGCTCAAGGCGGCTGCTCTGGCTAGTTCCCCAGGCTGATGGAGAGGCGCCAGTGTTTTAAGGGCACCATCTACTGGCTAATGAGAGCAAAACGAGGCAGGGAATTGTGCCTCTTCAATAAAGGGAGTGTTAGGAGCCACCTTAATCACCAGGTAAAGGTTGGAGAGCAAGTGGGGAAAGCTGGAGTGACACTGGATATGGGTGTTAAATAAAGCCAAACTTAAACCTACAACCTTAAGACTTGTCAGAAAAATTAAATTTCAACAAAAGTCTTTTCTGGCTTCAAATATCTGCTTAAAATATTTTGCTAGGAATCTGTGAGTCTTGGTTCTGGTCATATTTTTCATCCTTTGGAATTTCTTAGCTTGGTTGGTCTTGCCTCTAGAAAACAGCATATTTAAAGAAAGCAAAGAATTGGTAAGGTTTCTGTATGTACTTAGAATCATTGAATGATTTGGGTTGAAAGGGACCTTTAAAGCTCATGCAGTTCTAGCCCCCTGCAGGAACACCTTCCATAGACACAGGCCCTGTCCATCGAGGCCTCCTCCCTATGTGCCTGTCAATGCTATTTGTTCCTCATCATTATTCTTGCCCCAAAAAATAAAGTCATAGATGGTAATTCCACTTTCTGATAACACTTTCTTTTTTCAGCTGACTTTAATATTGTGAAAAGCCCAGAGAGTTGTTTATGCTCTTGACTGTCTGCATGCTGCTGGGTCACAGAACTGTTGAGCTATGCCAGTATGAATCTGAGGCAGAAAAAAGCAGGTTTCGTATGAGATTTTATCCTCAGTGATATCTATATGCAGGTTCAAATGTCAGAAGATTCCTTTCCACAGAACCTTGAATTTCATTCAGTTTGCTATTAAATTATTCTCTTGGCTTCCAAAATTGCTAGTGCATGTCTTTATTTAGGTGGAATAATCATGCTTTTTTCTTGCTATACTCACTAATGCAAATGGGAAAACATACATTTTATTTAGGACTTGGTGAAAAAGTCCAACATAAAATAGGATTTGTAAGGATATGACTGCAATCATATATTGCTACATACCATTAAGGCCTAGTGCTTTAATGTTGGGCAATTACATGATTCAGTTATTATGTGGGGCAGGGCAAGGTTTGCAGGTGCCCTGCTGACTCTGAAAGCCAAACTGAACCAACAGATGGACAAACATGCAAAGTAATATATTTGGTGGCATTAAAAAAAGTGTTATCTATGTGTGTATATACCTGTATGGATATATCCAACTGCTGTTACTTTTTATATGCATGGGAATTGGTATTATCATTAATCTTAATGTAACATTTAAATGTAATGCTTTTTATTTCTCTGTATTTTCTCCTTTCAGTTGCAAATGAGACAGGTGACAAAAATGCACGACCGCTCTCTCGATTTGCCCGTAAGTAGCTTTACTTATTTAAACTGGTTGATGTTTACCTCTACCATAGAAAACACATGTAATAAGTCTTCTAATCTCATATTTTGGCAGCTCTGTTATTGCAGTTCACTGTACTTAGTTGGAAAAGTCAGTAACAGAAGTTGTCTTGTTGAGCAGAGGTGATGCAAATGCCAAGAATGGAAGGCTTTGTGGCCTTACTGTAATTTCAAGAATAAGAAGTTATAACAGTGTAAGTGTCACAAAGACAAATGAACTTGAATGTAGTTTCTATAAAGAGGTTTGGGTGAAGCCTTTGAAGTAGCCTACAAAAAATGGAGTGAAACCTTACTGATAGCTCCTCCATCACTTTTAGCTTCACACAGCAAGTTTAGGAACTAAAGGTATGGCTTGGGATTTGAAATAAGTGAGCCAGGTTTGAAGAAAACAAAGGGATACAGCTAGTAATGTAGCACCAACGGGCCGTGACTTTGGCTATATGAATTATTAAAGATGCATGTAACTAGGTATGTGGGACTGAGAGCAAAGATAGGAAATCCTATTCTTAATGCATGCAGAGTTTTGTGATGATTTGTGACCACTTAGCAGAGAAAATCCCATTCTCCATGATGGCATTTGCCATCATCATGGTCAGTGCAGATCTAAACGCAAATTTCCATCTATAGTGCAGTATTTCACACAGTCACAGGATGGCACTCTGAGCATGCCATACATCACATAGGTAGCTAAGGTGGGTGATGTAGAAGGAACTTCTGTGGCTATGAAATCTGTTGCATGTAGTGAATTACAATGTGATGGAGCAGAGTGAAGATGACTGAGAGAAATTTGTGCTGTCATTCCATATTTAGGGTTTATTTTCCTTCATGTTGTAGACAGTAAAGCTTAAGAAGGGGCTGGTCCTGCCTGGTTCAACCCTCAAAATTCATATGGCAAAGGAAATCGCAGAGGATAAAAAATGTAATTGTAACTGCAAACACTTTGAAGTATGTTATCCCCAGCTTTTTGTCCATTATGGCTCCTGAATACTAGGTGCACAGTTGGAAGGTTCAGCCCAAGTACTGTTTATTCCTGGACATTTGGGTTACAAGGCCTTCATGATGCAATACTGCTTGACGAGTAGGTCAAGCGTAATTTTATGACATTTGAAATTGAGCTGACTTTTCCATTCTGATTCTGACATCCGTAAGAACTTGCTTTTTGGTGAATGCATATAGGATGCAGCTCTGAGACCCAAGAACAACCGGGGTCTGTTCCTGCTTGATAATCTTGACCCTCAAACAGGCAGCCAAGCCTTGTTTGCAGAGTTCAGGGTGCCTGGCATTACATGGAAGAGAACAGATCAGAGCATGGCTGTCAGCTGAATGAATGCACAGGAAACCCCCTTGTAAGGCCTTATCATATGACCCAGTGCTGCATAGGATTAAACATAGAGGTGAGATCAAGGCTATTTGAGAGTAACAGAAATGCAATGCAGAGAGGAACACTTAGATAAGCCTGGTTGGGAAACAGTCAGAGAGGCATGGCATGGGGATGAAGGGAGATAATTCAAAGTGTAAACCGTGCCTTCACTGTTAGGAGTTAAATTTAGTGACCTAGGAGTTAGGTTAAGGATTTAATGATGCAGCTAGTTTCTCACAGGGTACCATTAATGATGACTGTGTAGTCTTGAGCAGTATAAGGTGACAACTCTGTGGCAATGGGAAAGAAAATTAGTATGGGAACTGTGTTATGGAAGAAGAGAAATGTCTGAGGCATGTGCTGTGCTAACGTGATGCCCAAATGTGTGCTGAGTACACCATGTTTCATTGATCAAACAGTGGAGTGCAGATGGAACCTTCAGAAACATCCTGACTGAATGGCAGGAAAAGCTGCAGCATGTGAGGACAAGGTTTCAAGCAGTAATTGAAATCATAGAGGATTATTGTTGTTATCCTTGTATCTGAGTCACAAATGAGAGACTGGGTATCTTACTGGATTGTGCCTTTTGCATCCACCTGAATGATTAATTCAGAGGCAATTATTAACTTCATCTTCACAACAGACAGCAGGATTTCCATTGCTCTGCAATGGCTGTGCTTTACTATTGCACTCAATAGTAAAACCTTCAGACATTTCAGTGGGATCCCGGTTGGGGTGTCATTGAACACTTAACAAACCATACCCATTTTGGCTGACCTTATTTACCTATGCATGCAACAAGGCATCCCCTGCTGAAACCCACATGTGCCTTTTCCATCCTGACTATAGTCTGCAGCTTTCCGGAGCATGTATTTGTTTCCCCTTTAGTTCATGCACAAGGAGAGGAAAGCTGCTCGTGTTGTTAAGTGAGGCAATGGGAACGGTAGCTGTAGAGTTATCAGTGGCTTGCAGCTAAAGAATATGTTCAGGCTATATGATGAAGGTATTTGAACACCTACTCACAGATTCTTTAAGGAGAGTTCTGCTTTCCAAATTGCAACACCTAGACCTATTTTGCTTTTGCCTCTAGCTCAGCTTTAATCATCTTTGACAGTAAAATCAGGGAGAAGGGCTTTTGCAAATGTTTACACCTGTTCACAAGGATTTGAAATTAAAATTAGGTGTTATTGATTCCAATGTTAGGGTGACCCAATCTCCTGTACTGCAAAATGGCAAATTCCAGTCCATTTAGGATGCTTTGAATTTCAGAGTCTACTCCTGCCTTTAGCAGCAGTTAATGTGCCTGGTATCTCACTATGTCATCTTGCTACCAGTACCATGGTGCCATCAGTGTTTGTGGAGGCATAAATTCACCAGGCTTTCAGCATTTCAGGCAGCTGGAAGCTCCTGGCTTGTATCAGCTCAGGCAGACCTGGTAAGTAAAACAATTGTTTGCCTAATTCCCCTCAGCTGAGCATAGCTGGGGGCCACTGATTAGGTGGGCATGGCACACACCATGGCTGCTGTTGATCTTGGTGAAAGCCAGGTAGATCTGTACCTACAGCTTAGGTGGATGGATACCCAGTTGAGAGCAAAAGGTATGGGTGTAGGTGCAGAGAACATAGGAAAAGAACTGTCTGTGCTGAAACAAGTATTTGATTTTCATGCTTCTTTCTTGAGAATTAAAAGGGAAAAAAAGGTTCCATGTTACTGATTATATATTTTTTTCAGTGGCAATTATTTCGCAGGCCACTATTGGTTTTCAGTTTAAGTGCAAGCAGTGAGCTACTTCTACCTAGTCAGTGTAGAGAAAAGCTAATGTGTCTTTTCCTGCCCCATGGAGTTGTCCTGTGCATGACAAGTGGAGGGCTTGTGGAATAAAAGAAAGGGTACAACTGAGGAAATAGGGAGGAGGTGGTGGTTTAGGAATCTCAGTAGATTCCTTGCAGTGATTTCAGGGAAAAATCTCACCATTTGAAATGGCTTCAGAGAGCTTCTTTTCAACACGGTATGATTTTAATAGCCCTCAGCAGCTTGTTCCTGAGTGTTGATACCTGCTCTCCTGCTTTAGTGTACATCATACATGGCTTGTTGACCGCAGATTTTTCTTTCTTGATGGTTAAACTTCTGCTTCCAAGTGTGCTGAGCACTCTTCAAAAGAAATGGTTTCCTCAACATATTGTAGGCAATCACAATCTTTTCAGCTCTATCACAAGTGGCTGGTATGGTCAGATAATTTAAAACTCTTACGCCTTTTATATTCCCCCTTAAAGAACCGGAAAACAAATGCTTGCCTTCTTAAGTAAGAAACTTTGGGAAATTTGAGCTGTGGTCTAAAGAACAAAGCTCACCATGACCTGGCAGTGTGTGCTTGCAGCCCAACCGTGTGCTGGGCTGCATCAAAAGGAGCGTGATGAGCAGGATGAAGAAGGGAATTCTTCCCCCTGCTCTGCTCTGGTGAGACCCCCTTGCGGTCCTGAGTCCAGCTCCGGGGCAACAGCACAAGAGGGATGTGGACCTGCTTGAGCCAGTCCAGAGGAGGCCAAGGATTTGCTGTGAGGGCTGGAGCAGCTCTGCTCTGGAG
>JASSUY010054813.1:0-13870 GCA_032466535.1 Forpus xanthops | reverse complement strand
CTGGGAGGATGAAAATGGATTCAAATGGACTTTGATGAAAGAAGGCAGCAACAAGAGCAATGAAGGAGGCACCATTTCAAAGCTTCTAGGGAGCTGCATTGACTAAGCAGCTTGATTAGCTGCTAACTCTTCATCTGTGAGAGCAGAGTGCAAACGTTTGTGCTCGAAAGAGTAGCAGAGGGCAGAGGTCCTGAGGCTGAATATGGTTTCAAATGGACTTTGAGGGAAGAAGAAAGGATCGACAGGAGTTATTGTGGCACCATTTCAAAGCTTCAAGGGAGCTGCCCTGACCAAGCAGATTGTTTAGCTCCAAACTCCTCTTCTGTGAAGCAGAGTGCAAACATTCGTGCTCGGTTCGGCCACTCGAGACCTGAGCCCTGGGAGGAAGAAAATGGATTCAAATGGAATTTGCTGAAAGAAGGCAGCAGCAAGAGCAATGAAGGAGGCACCATTTCAAGGCTTCTAGGGAGCTGCATTGACCAAGCAGCTTGTTTATCTCCTAACTCTTCATCAGTGAGAGCAGAGTGCAAACGTTCGTGCTCGAACCAGTAGCAGTGGGCCGAGATCCTAGCGCTGAATCTGGATTCAGATGGACTTTGAGAAAAGAAGAAAGGATCGAATGGAGTGATTGTGGCACCATTTCAAAGCTTCTAGGTAGCTGCATTGACCAAGCATCTTGATTGGCACCTAACTCTTCATCTCTGAGAGCAGAGTGCAAACGTTCGTGCTCGGTTTGGCCACTCGAGACCTGAGCACTGGGAGGATGAAAATGGATTCAATTGGACTTTGAAGAAAGAAGGAAGCAGCAACAGCAATGAATTAGGCACCATTTCAACGGTTCTAGGGAGCTGCACTGACTAAACAGCTTGTTTAACTCCTAACTCTTTATATGTGAGAGCAGAGTGCAAACGTTCGTGCTCGAACCAGTAGCAGATTGCTGAGATCCTGAGGCTGAGTATGGATTCAAATATACTTTGAGGGAAGACGTAAGCATCAAGTATAGTGATTGTGGCACCATTTCAAAGCTTCTAGGGAGCTGCATTGACCAAGCAACTTGTTTAGCTCCTAACCCTTCATCTGTGAGAGCAGAGCTCAAACGTTCATTATCGAAACAGTAGCAGTGGGCCAAGATCCTGAGGCAGAATATGGATTCAAATGGACTTTGAGGGAAGTAGAAAGGAGTGAGTGGAATGATTGTGGCACCATTTCAAAGCTTCTAGGGAGCTGCATTGACCAAACAGCTTGTTTATCTCCAATCTCCTCTGTGCGAGCGGAGTGCAAACGTTCGTGCTCGGTTCGGCCACTCGAGAGCTGAGCACTATGAGGCTGAAAATGGATTCAAATGGACTTTGATTAAAGAAGGAAGCAACAAGAGCAATGAAGGAGGCATCATTTCAAAGCTTCTAGGGAGCTGCATTGACCAAGCAGCTTGTTTAGCTCCTAACTCTTCTTCTGTAAGGGCAGAGTGCAAACGTTCGTGCTCGAACCAGTACCAGAGGGCCGAGATCCTGAGGCTGAATATGGGTTCAAATGGACTTTGAGGAAAGAAGAAAGGAGCGAGTGGAGTGATTGTGAGACCATTTCAAAGCTTCTAGGGAGCTGCATTGACCAAGCAGCTTTTTGAGCCCCTAAATCTTCATCTGTGAGAGCAGAGTGCAAACGTTCGTGCTCGAAGCAGTAGAAGTGGGCCGATATCCTGAGGCTGAATATGGATTCAAATGGACTTTGAGGGAAGAAGAAAGGATCGAGTGGAATGATTCTGGCAGCATTTCAAAGCTTCTAGGTACCTGCATTGACCAAGCAGCTTGTTTAGCTCCTAAATCTTCATCTGTGAGAGCAGAGTGCAAACGTTCGTGATCGAACCAGTAGCAGTGGGACAAGATCCTGAGGCTGAATATGGACTCAAATGGACTTTGAGGGAAGAAGAAAGGATCGAGTGGAATGATTGTGGCACAATTTCAAAGGTTCTAGGGAGCTGCATTGACCAAGCAGCTTGTTTAGACCCACAGTCCTCTTCTGTGAGAGCAGAGTGCAAACGTTCGAGCTCGGTTCGGCCACTCGAGTGCTGAGCACTAGGAGGATGAAAATGGATTCAAATGGACTTTGATAAAAGAAGGAAGAAGCAAATACAATGAAGGTGGCACCATTTCAAAGCTTAAAGGCAGCTGCATTGACCAAGCAGCTTGTTTAGCTCCTAACTCTGCATATGTGAGAGCAGAGTGCAAAGGTTCGTGCACGAAGAATTAGCAGTGGGACGACATCCTGTGGCTGAATCTGGACTCAAATGGACTTTGAGGGAAGAAGAAAGGATCGAGTGGAATGATTGTGGCACCATTTCAGAGGTTCTAGGGAGCTTCATTGACCAAGCGACTTGATTAGCTCCTAACTCTTCAACTGTGAAACTAGAGTACAAAGTTTTGTGCTCGGGTCGGCCACTCGAGAGCTGAGCTCTGGGATGCTGAAAATGGATTCAAATGGACTTTGAGGAAAGAAGGAAGCAGCAAGAGCAATGAAGTTGGCACCATTTCAAAGATTCTAGGGAGCTGCATTGACCAAGCAGCTGGTTTAGCTGCTAACTCTTCATCTGTGAGAGCAGAGTGCAAACGTTCGTGCTCGAACAAGTAGCAAAGGGCCAAGATCCTGAGGCTGAATCTGGATTCAAATGGACTTTGAGGAAAGAAGAAAGGAGCAAGTGGAATAATTGTGGCACCATTTCAAAGGTTCTAGGGAGCTGCATTGTATAAAGAAGCTTGTTTCACTAATAACTCTTCTTCTGTGAGAGCAGAGTGCAAGCGTTCGTGCTCGGTTCGGCCACTCTAGAGCTGAGCATTGGGATAATGAAAATGGATTCAAATGGACTTTGAGGAAAGAAGGAAGCAGCGAGAGCAATGAAGGTGGCACCATTTCAAAGCTTACAGGGAGATGCATTGACCAAACAGATTGTTTACCTCCTAAGTCTTCATACGTGAGAGCAGAGTGCAAACGTTCGTGCTCGAACCAGTAGCAGTGTGCCGAGATCCTGGTGCTGAATCTGCATTCAATTGGACTTTGACGAAAGGAGAAAGGAGCGAGTGGAATGATTGTGGCACCATTTCAAAGGTTCTAGGGAGCTTCGTTGACCAAGCGACTTGATTAGCTCCTAACCCTTCATATGTGAGAGCAGAGTGCAAAAGGTTGTGCTCGGTTCGGCCACTCGAGAGCTGAGATCTGGCAGACAGAAAATGGATTCAAATGGACTTTGATGAAAGAAGGAAGCAGCAAGAGCAATGAAGGTGGCACCATTTCAAAGCATCTAGGGAGCTGCATTGACCGAGAAGCTTGTTTAGCTCCTAACTCTTCATCTGTGAGAGCAGAGTACAAACGTTCATGCTCGAACCAGTAGGAATGGGCCGAGATCCCGGCTCTGAATCTGGATTCAAATAGACTTTGAGGAAAGAAGAAAGGAGCGAGTGGAATGAGAGTGGCACCATTTCAAAGCTTCTAGGGAGCTGCATTGACCAAGCATCCTGATTAGCTCCTAACTCTTCATGTGTGAGAGCAGAGTGCAAACGTTCGAGCTCGGTTCGGACACTCGTGAGCTGGGCTTTGGGAGACTGAAAATGGATTCAAACGGACTTTGATGAAAGAAGGAATTAGCAAGTGCAATGAAGTTGGCACTGTTTCAAAGCTTCAAGTGGCTGCATTGACCAAGCAGCTTGTTAAGCTCCTAAGTCTTCATCTCTGAGAGCAGAGTGCAAACATTCGAGCTCGGTTCGGCCACTCGAGAGCTGAACACTGGGAGGCTGAAAATGGATTCAAATGGAGTTGTAGGAAAGAAGGAAGCAGCAAGAGCATTGAAGGCGGCACCATTTCAAAGCTTCTAGTTAGCTGAATTGACCAAGCAGCTTGATTAGCTCCTAACTCTTCATCTGTGACAGCAGAGTGCAAACATTCGTGCTCGGTTCGGCCACTCGAGAGCTGAGTTCTGTTAGACTGAAAATGGATTCAAATGGAGTTTGAGAAAAGAAGGAAGCAGCAAGAGCAATGAAGGAGGCACCATTTCAAAGCTTATATTGAGCTGCATTGACCAAGCATCTTGATTAGCTCCTAACTCTTCATCTGTGAGAGCAGAGTGCAAAGGTTCGTGCTCGAACCAGTACCAGTGGGCCGAGATCCTGAGGCTGAATATGGATTCAAATGGACTTTGAAGGAAGAAGAAAGGATCGAGTGGAATGATTTTGGCAAAATTTCAAAGCTTCTAGAGAGCTGCATTGACTAAGCAAATTGTTTAGCTCCTAACTCTTTATCTCTGAGAGCAGCCTGCAAAGGTTCGTGCTCGAACCAGTAGCAGTGGGCCGAGATCCTGAGGCTGAATAGGAATTAAATTGGACTTTGAGGAAAGAAGAAAGGAGAGAGTGGAATGATTGTCTCACCATTTCAAATGTTCTAGGGAGCTACATTGACCAAGAAGCTTGTTTAGCTCCTAACTCTTCATATGTGAGAGCAGAGTGCAAAGGTTCGTGCTCGAACCAGTAGCAGTGGGCCGAGATCCTGAGACTGAATATGGATTCAAATGCCCATTGAGGGAAGAAGAAAGGATCGAGTGGAGTGATTGTGCACCATTTCAAAGCTTCTAGGGAGCTGCATTGACCAAGCGACTTGATTAGTTCCTAACTCTTCATCTGTGAGAGCAGAGTGCAAAAGTTTGTGCTTGGTTCGGCCAGTCGAGATCTGAGCTCTGTCAGGCTGAAAATCGATTCAAATGGACTTTGATGAAAGAAGGAAGCTGCAAGAGCAATGAAGGAAGCACCATTACAAAGCTTCTAGGGAGCTGCATTGACCAAGCAGATTTTAGAGCTCCTAACACTTCATCTGTAAGAGCAGAGTGCAAACGTTCAAGGTCGGTTCGGCCACTCGAGAGCTGAGTACTGGGAGGCTGAAAATGGATTCAAATGGACTTTGAGGAAAGAAGGAAGCAGCGGCAGCAATGAAGGTGGCACAATTTCAAAGGTTCTAGGGAGCTCCATTGACCAAGCAGCTTGATTAGCTCCTAACTCTTCATCAGTGAGAGCAGAGTGCAAAAGTTCGTGCTCAAAAAAGTAGCAGTGGGCCGAGATCCTGGCGCTCAATCTTTATTCAAATGGACTTTGAGGAAAGAAGAAAGGATGGAGTGGAATGATTGTGGCACCATTTCAAGGGTTCTAGGGAGCTTCATTGACCAAGCTGCTTGATTATCTAATAACTCTTCATCAGTGAAAGCAGAGAGCAAACGTTTGTGCTCGGTTGGGCCACTCGAGAGCAGAGCTCTGGAAGACTGAAAATGGATTCAAATGGACTTTGATGAAAGAAGGAAGCTGCAAGAGCAATGAAGGTGGCACCATTTCAAAGCTTCTAGGGAGCTGCATCGACCAAGCATCTTAATTAGCTCCTAACTCTTCATCTCTGAGAGCACAGTGCAAACGTTCGAGCTCAAAAAAGTAGCAGAGGGCCGAGATCATGATGCTGAATATGGATACAAACGGACATTAAGGAAAGAAGAAAGGAGCGAGTGGAATGATTGTGGCACCATTTAAAAGCTTCTAGGGAGCTGCATTAACCAAGCAGCTTGTTTAGCTCCCACCTCTTCATCTGTGAGAGCAGAGTGCAAACGTTCGTGATCGAACCAGTAACAGTGGGCCAAGATAATGAGGCTGAATATGGATTCAAATGGACTTTGAGGGAAGAAGAAAGGAGTGAGTTTAATGATTGTGGCTCCATTTCAAAGGTTCTAAGGAGCTTCATTGACCAAGCAGCGTGCTTAAATCCAAACTCCTCTTCTGTGCGAGCAGAGTGCAAAATTTCGTGCTCGGCTCGGCCACTCGAGACCTGAGCACTGGGAGGATGAAAATGGATTCAAATGGACTTTGATTAAAGAAGGAAGCAGCAAGAGCAATGAAGTTGGCACCATTACAAATCTTCTAGGGAGCTGCATTGACCAAGCAGCTTGTTTAGCTCCTAACTCTTCATATTTGAGAGCAGAGTGCAAAAGTTCGTACCCGTAAGAGTAGCAGTGGAACGACATCCTGACGCTGAATATGGATTCAAATGGACTTTGAGGAAAGAAGAAAGGAGCGAGTGGAGTGATTGTGGCACCATTTCAGATCTTCTGGGGAGCTGCATTGACCAAGCAGATTTTTGAGCTCCTATCTCTTCATCTCTGAGAGGAGAGGGCAAACGTTCTTGCTCGGTTCGGCAACTCGAGAGCTGAGCCCTGGAAGGATGAAAATGGATTCAAAAGGAATTTGAGGAAAGAAGGAAGCAGCAACAGCATTGAAGATGGCACCTTTTCAAAGCTTCTAGGGAGCTGCATTGACCAAGTAGCTGGTTTAGCTCCTAACTCTTCATCTGTGAGTCCAGAGTTCAAATGTTCGTGCTCAAACCAGCAGCAGTGGGCCGAGATCCTGAGGCTTAATATGGATTCAAATGGATTTGAGGAAAGAGGAAAGGAGCGAGTGGAGAGACTGTGGCACCATTTCAATGCTTCTATGGAGCTGCATTGACCAAGCAGCTTGATTAGCTCCTAACACTTCATGTGTGACAGCAGAGTGCAAATGTTCGAGCTCGGTTCGGCCACTCGAGAGCTGAGCACTGGGAGGCTGAAAATGTATTCAAATGGACTTTGAGGAAAGAAGGAAGCAGCGAGAGCAATGAAGGTGGCACCATTTCAAAGCTTCCAGGGAGGTGCAATGACCAAGCAGCTTCTTTAGCTCCTAACTCTTCATCTGCGAGAGCAGAGTGCAAACTTTCGTGCTCGGTTCGGCCACTCGAGAGCTGAGCTCTGTTAGACTGAAAAAGGATTCAAATGGAATTTGATGAAAGAAGGAATCTGCAAGAGCAATGAAGGTGGCACCATTTCAAAGCTTCTTGGGATCTGCATTGACCAAACATCTGGTTTAGCTCCTAACTCTTCATCTGTGAGAGCAGAGTGCAAACGTTCGTGCTCGTAACAGTAGCAATGCGCCGAGATAATCACTCTGAATCTGGATTCAAATGGACTTTGAGGAAAGAAGAAAAGAGCGAGTGGAATGATTGTGGCACCATTTCAAAGGTTCTAGGGAGCTGCATTGACCAAGCAGATTGATTAGCTTATAACTCTTCATCTGTGAGAGCACAGTGCAAAAGTTCGAGCTCGGTTCGGCCACTAGAGAGCTGAGAACTGGGAGGATGAAAATGTATGCAAATGGACTTTGTGAAAAGAAAGAAGAAGCAAGAGCATTGAAGGTGGCACCATTTCAAAGCTTCCAGGGAGCTGCATTGACCAAGCAGATTGATTAACTGCTAACTCTTCATCTGTGAGTGCAGAGTGCAAAGGTTCGTGCTCGAACCTGTAGCAGTAGGCCGACATCCTGGTGCTGAATCTGGATTCAAATGTACTTTGAGGAAAGAAGAAAGGAGCGAGAGGAATGATTGTGGCACTATTTCAAAGGTCCTAGGGAGCTGCATTGTCCAAGCCCATTTTTAGAGCTACTAGCACTTCATTTGTGAGAGCAGAGTGCAAACGTTTGTGCTCGGTTCGGCCAATCGAGAGCTGAGCTCTGGGAACCTGAAAATGGATTCAAATGGACTTTGATGTAATAAGGCAGCAGCAAGAGCAATGAAGGAGGCACATTTTCAAAGCTTCTAGGGAGCTGCATTGACCAAGCAGCTTGATTAGCTGCTAAATCTTCATCAGGGAGAGCAGAGTGCAAACGTTCTTGCTCGAACCAGTAGCAGAGGGCCAATATCCTGTGGCTGAATATTAATTCAAATGGACGTTGAGGAAAGAAGAAAGGAGCGAGCGGAATGATTGTGGCACCATTTCAAAGGTTCTAGGGAGCTGCTTTGACCAAGCAGATTGATTAGCTCCTAACACTTCATCTGTGAGAGCAGAGTGCAAACGTTCGAGCTCGGTTCGGCCACTCGAGATTTGAGATCTGGGAGGCTGAAAATGGATTCAAATGGACTTTGAGGAAAGAAGGAAGCAGCGAGAGCAATGAAGTACACCATTTCAAAGCTTCTAGGGAGCTGCATTGACCAAGAAGCTTGTTTAGCTCCTAACTCTTCATATGTGAGAGCAGAGTGCAAATGTTCGTGCTCGAACCAGTAGCAGTCGGCCGAGATCCTGGCGCTGAATCTGGATTCAAATGGACTTTGAGGAAAGAAGAAAGTAGCGAGAGGAATGATTGTGGCACCATTTCAAAGGTTATAGGGAGCTGCAATGTAAAAGCAGTAATTTAGATCTCCTAACACTTCATCTGTGAGAGCAGAGTGGAAACGTTCCTGCTCGACCCAGTATTACTGGACCGAGATCCTGGTGCAGAATCTGGATTCAAATGGACTTGGAGGAAAGAAGAAAGGAGCGAGTGTAGTGATTGTAGCACCTTTTCAAAGCTTCTAGGAAGCTGCATTGACCAAGCAGCTTGTTTAGCTCCAACAATTCATCTGTGAGAGCAGAGTGCAAACGTTCGTGCTCGAAGCAGTAGCAGAGGGCCAAGATCCTGAGGCTGAATATGGATTCAAATGGACTTTGAGGAAAGAAGAAAGGTGCTACTGGAGTGTTTGTGGCACTATTTCAAGGCTTCTAGGGAACTATATTGAAAAAGCAGCTTGATTACCTAATAACTCTACATCTGTGAGAGCAGAGTGCAATCGTTTGAGTTCGGTTCGGCCACTCGAGAGCTGAGAACTGGGAGGATGAATATAAATTCAAATGGACTTTGAGGAAAGAATGAAGCAGCAAGAGCAATGAAGGGTCACCATTTCAAAGCTTCTAGGGAGATGCATTGACCAAGCATCTTGTTTAGCTCCTAACTCTTCACCTGTGAGAGCAGAGTGCAAACGTTCGAGCTCGGATTCGCCAGTCGACAGCTGAGCACTGTGTGGATGAAAAAGTATTCAAATTGAATTTAAGGAAAGAAGAAAGGAGCGAGAGAAGTGATTGTGGCACCATTTCAAGCTTATAGGGAGCTGCATTGTCCAAGCAGATTTTTAGAGCTCCTAACACTTCATCTGTGAGAGCAGAGTGCAAACTTTCTGGCTCGAAACAGTAGCAGTGGGCCGAGAACCTGAGGCTGAATATGGATTCAAATGTACTTTGAGGGAAGAATAAATTATCGAGCGGAATGATTGTGGCACCATTTCAAAGGACCTTGGGAGATGCATTGTCCAAGCAGCTTGTTTAGCTCCTAAGTCTTTTTCCGTTAGAGCAGAGTGAAAACTTTTGTGCTCGGTTCGGCCACTCTAGAGCTGAGTGCTGCTAGGCTGAAAATGGATTCAAATGGACTTTGATGAAAGAAGGATGCAGCAAGAGCAATGAAGGTGGCACCATTTCAAAGCTTCTAGGGAGCTGCATTGACCAAGCAGCTTGTTTAGCTCCTTACTCTTCATTTGTGAGAGCAGCGTGCAAACGTTCATGCCTGGATCGGCCACTAGAGAGCTGAGCACCGGGAGGCTGAAAATGGATTCAAAAGGTCTTTGATGAAAGAAGGAAGCACTAAGAGCAATGAAGGTGGCACCATTTATAAGCTTTTAGAGAGCTGCATTGACCAAGCAGCTTGATTAGTTCCTAACTATTCAACTGTGACAGCAGAGTGCAAACGTTCGTGCTCTGTTCGTTCACTAGAGAGCCGAGCTCTGGGAGACTGAAAATGGATTAAATGCAGTTTGAAGAAAAAGTAAGCAACAAGAGGAATTAAGGAGGGTAAATTTCAAAGTTTCCAGGGAGCTTCATTGACCAAGCTGCTTGTTTAGCTCCTAAGTCTTCATCTGTGAGAGCAGAGAGCAAACGTTCGTGCTCGAGCCAGTAGCAGAGGGCCGAGATCCTGAGGCTGAATATGGATTCAAATGGACTTTGAAGAAAGAAGAAAGGAGCGAGTGGAGTGATTGTGTCACAATTTGAAAGCTTCTAGGTAGGTGCATTGACCAAGCAGCTTGATTAACTAATAACTGTTCATCTGTGAGAGCAGATTGCAAATGTTCGTGCTCGGTTCGGCCACTCGAGAGCTGAGAAGAGAGAGGCTGAAAATATATTCAAATGGAGTTTGAGGAAATAACGAAGGAGCGAGAGCAATGAAGGAGGCACCATTTCAAAGCTTCCACGGAGCTGCATTGACCAAGAAGAATGTTTACCTCCTAACTCTTCATCTGTGAGAGCAGAGTGCAAAAGTTTGTCCTCTTTAAGGCCACTCGAGATCTGAGCTCTCTTAGGCTGAAAATGGATTCTAATGGACTTTGATGAAAGAAGGAAGCAGCAAGAGCAATGAAGGTGGCACCATTTCATGATTCCAGTTAGCTTCATTGACCAAGCAGCTTGTTTCGCTCCTGACTCTTCATCTGTGAAAACAGTGCGCAAACGTTCATGCTCGAAACAGTAGCAGTGGGCTGAGATCCTGAGGCTGAATATGGATTCAAATGGACTTTGAGGAAAGAAGGAAGCAGTGAGAGCAATGATGGTGGAAGAATTTCAAAGCTTCCAGGGGGCTGCATTAACCAAGCAGCTTGTTTAGCTCCTAAGTCTTCATCTGTGAGAGCAGAGTGCAAACGTTTGTGCTTGAACCAGTAGCAGAGAGCCGAGATCCTGAGGCTGAATATGGATTCAAATGGACTTTGCGGAAAGTAGAAAGTATCGTGTGGAATGATTGTGGCACCATTTCAAGGCTTCTAGGTAGCTGCATTGACCAAATGGCTTGATTAGCTCCTAACTCTTCATCTGTGAGAGCACAGTGCAAACGTTCGAGCTCGGTTCGGCTACTCGAAATCTGAGTTCTGTTAGGCTGAAAATGGTTTCAAATGGAGTTGGAGCAAAGAAGGAAGCAGCGAGAGCAATGAAGGTGGCACCATTTCAAAGGTTCTAGGGAGCTGCATTGACCAAGCAGCTTGTTTAGCTCCTAATTCTTCATATGTGAGTGCAGAGTGCAGACGTTCGTGCTCGAACCAGTAGCAGTGGGCCGTGATCCTAAGGCTGAATAGGGATTCAAATGGACTTTGAGGGAAGAAGAAAGGAGCGAGTGGAATGATTGTTTCACCATTTCAAAGGTTCTAGGGAGCTGCACTGACCAGTCAGATTTTTGAGATCCTAACTCTTCATCTGCGAGAGCAGAGTGCAAACGTTCGTGCTCGGTTTGGCCACTCGAAAGCAGAGATCTGTAAGACTGAAATTGGATTCAAATGGACTTTGATTAAAGAAGGAAGCAGAAACAGCAATGAAGTTGGCACCATTTCAAAGCCTCTAGGGAGCTGCATTGACCAAGCATCTTGATTAGCTGCTAACTCTTCATCTGCGAGAGCAGAGTGCAAACGTTCGAGCTCGGTTCGGCCACTCGAGGTCTCAGCTCTGGGGGGTTGAAAATGGATTCAAATGGAGTCTGAGGAAAGAAGGAAGCAGCGAGAGCAATGAAGGAGGCACCATTACAAAGCTTCAAGTTAGCTGCATTGACCAAGCAGCTTTTTGAGCTCTAACACTTCATCTGTGAGAGCAGAGTGCAAACGTTCGTGATCGAGCCAGTAGCAGAGGGCCGAGATCCTGAGGCTGAATATGGATTCAAATGGACTTTGAGGGAAGAAGAAAGGATCGAGTGGAATGACTGTGGCACCATTTTAAAGATTCTAGGGAGCTGCATTGATCAATCGGCTTGATAATCTCTTAAATCTTCATGTGTGAGAGCAGAGTGCAAACGTTTGTGCTCGGTTCGGACACTCGAGAACTGAGCTCTGTTAGACTGAAAATGGATTCAAATGGACTTTGGGGAAAGAAGGGAGCAGCAAGAGCAATGAAGGTGGCACCGTTTCAAAGCTTCTAGGGAGCTGCATTGACCAAGCAGCTTGTTTAGCTCCTAACTCATAACCCGTGAGTGCAGAGTGCAAACGTTCGTGCTCGAAACATTAGCAGAGGGCTGTGATCCTGAGGCTGAAAATGGATTCAAATGGACGTTGAGGAAAGAATAAAGTAATGAGAGGAATGATTGTGGCACCATTTCAAATGGTCTAGGGAGCTGCATTGACCAAGCGCATTTCTGAGCTCCTAAATCTTCATCTGTAAGAGCAGAGTGCAAATGTTCGGGCTCTGTGCGGGCTCCCGAGAGCTGAGCACTGGGAGGTATAAATGGATTCAAATGGACTTTGAGGAAAGAAGGAAGCAGCAAGAGCAATGAAGGTGGCACCATTTCAAAGCTTCTAGGGAGCTGCATTGACCACGCAGCTTGTTTAGCTCCTAACTCTTCATCTGTGAGAGCAGAGTGCAAACGTTCATGCTCGGTTCGGCCACTCGAGAGCTGAGCTCTGGGAGACTGAAAATGGATTCAAATGGACTTTGATGAAAGAAGGCAGCAGCAAGAGCAATGAAGGAGGCACAATTTCAAAGCTTATAGCGAGCTGCTTTGATCAAGAAGCTTGTTTAGCTCCTAACACTTCATCTGAGAGAGCACAGTGCAAACGTTCTTGCCCGAACCAGTAGCAGTGGGCCCAGATCCTGAGGCTGAATATGGATTCAAAGGGACTTTGAGGAAAGAAGAATGGGGCGAGCGGAATGATTGTGGCACCATTTCAAAGCTTCTGCGTAGCTGCATTGACCAAGCATATTTTTGAGCTCCTAACTCTTCATCTGTGAGAGGAGTGTGCAAATGTTCGTGCTCAAACCAGTAGCAGCGGGCCGAGATTCTGAGGCTGAATATGGATTCAAAGGTACTTTGAAGGAAGAAGACAGGAGCGAGTGGAATGATTGTGGCACCATTTCAAAGGTTCTAGGGACCTGCATTTAAAAAGCAGTTTTTTGAGCTCCTAACACTTCATCTGTGAGAGCAGAGTGCAAAAGTTTCTGTTCGGTTCGGCCACTCGAGAGCTGAGCACTGGGATGCTGAAAATGGATTCAAATGGACTTTGAGGAAAGACGGAAAGAGCGAGAGCAATGAAGGTGGCACCATTTCAAAGCTTCTAGGGAGCTGCATTTTGCAAGCAGCATGTTTACCTCCTAACTCTTCATGTGTACGAGCAGAATCCAAGTATACATGCTCGGTTCGTCCCTCCCAGAGCTGAGCTCCTGGACAATGAAAATGGATTCAAATGGACTTTGAGGAAAGAAGGAAGGAGCGAGAGGAATGAAGGTTGCACCATTTCAAAGCTTCTAGGGAGCTGCACTGAGCAAGCAGCATGTTTACCTCCTACCTCTTCATCTGTGCGAACAAGCCCAAGCGTACATGCTCGGTTCAATACTCGCAGAGCTGAGCATTGGGATGCTGAAAATTTATTCAAATGGAAGTTGAGGAAAGAAGGAAGGAGCGAGAGCAATGAAGGTGCACCATTTCAAAACTTCTAGGGAGCTGCATTGAGCAGGCATCATGTTTAGCTCTAACTCTTCATCTGTAAGAGTGGAGTCCAAGCATACATGCTCGGTTCGGCACACCCAGAGCTGAGTTCCGGGAGGCTGAAATTGGATTCAAATGGACTTTGAGGAAAGAAGGAAGGAGCCAGAGCAATGAAGGTGGCACTATTTCAAAGCTTCTAGGGAGCTGCATTTAGCAAGCAGCATGTTTAGCTCCTAACTCTTCATCAGTGAGAGTGGAGTGGAAGCGTACATGCTCGGTTCAAAACACGCTGAGCTGAGTACTGGGATGCTGAAAATGGATTCAAATGGACTTTGAGGAAAGAAGGAATTAGCGAGAGCAATGAAGGTGGCACCCTTTCAAAGCTTCCAGGGAGCTGCATTGAGCAAGCAGCATGTTTACATCCTAGCTCTTCATCTGTGAGAGTAGAGTCCAAGCATACATGCTCGTTACAGGACTTGCAGTGCTCAGCACTGGGATGCTGATAATGGATTCAAATGGACTTTGAGGAAAGAAGGAAGGAGCGAGAGCAATGAAGGTGGCACCATTTCAAAGCT
>JASSUY010054812.1:41568-59774 GCA_032466535.1 Forpus xanthops | reverse complement strand
CTTGACAGCTTGATGGCATCAGGGTACACTGTGCACCGGTATCTACTAGAGCTTTATACTTCTGTGGGACTGATGTGTCAGGCCATCTGATACACACAGTCCAGTAAATCCAATTGTCCCCTACCTCCACCTGGCTGGAGTCGGGGCCCCTCTAATAGTCACTGCATTGGTCACTCACGTCTTGTTGACAGGAATTATTCCTTATCACAGGAGCTGAAGTAAAATCGGCTCTTCCATTCCATCTGGGAACCTGCTCACCAGAGACTGAAGCTGCAGCCTTCATGGAGTGATCAGCCTTGTCCTTTGTTCTCCTCTTCAATTCATGCACTCGTTCCTCCAAAACTGAAGTAGGCTTTCCATCCCACTTCCTTATGTCTTCCCTGTGATCCCTCAGGTAAAACCATAGGGTGGCCCGTGGCATATACCTTCTATATCTTCTCTCTCAAACGGCTTTTGTTAATAGCTGAGATGTGTGTTGGTACAGATGAGGAGCTGGATAGATCATCTCTCAATTGTTTGAGGTCCTGGGACAGTTTTTCCATAGCTGAGATGATGGAGGAGGTGAGATTGTCTTCAAACTCTTGGATTTTATGAATCATTTCATCCACTATTGGTGTTATTATGTCATTCCAGGTTACTGTTGCCAATGAGTGGGCATATGATGAGGGTGCATTCCGTGTAAATTTCTGCCACATGTGTCATGTACATTCAACTTCATCAGGATCTATGGGTATATCCCCATTATTCAGCTTGATATAGATAATTTCTACAATGCCTGATTCCCTCAGGGACTGGATGCGGTTTTTAGAGTAGTCCACTTGGCTGAACAACTCATAACATTATCCTTGTATGGAAATCTTTCTTTCATAGCTGCCAAGAGCCACCTCCAAAGGCTGAGGGACCGTTTCTCTCTTGCAATTGCTTTGTCAGTTCCCCCTTCCCTAGCAAGTGGTCCCAGCTGTTTAGCGGCCTTTGAATTCATGACCGTCGGCCCCATTGTCCCAGCATCGGAGCAACCAGGTGATGATGTGCTCCCCTGGCTGACAGATAAAGTCTTTTCGCATATTCCGTAGCTTGGTTGAGGTCCAAGGTCGGGAAGTCACATCGGTGTTATCAGTGCTGTTACCAGGCCAAAAGTCAAAACCACAGCAGTGCACCAGCTACTAAGAAGCAGAAAAATGACTGCTCCTGCTGAACCCAGGACACAGCAAAAAGTAGTAAATGCCCCGTACTCCCAAATTAAAGGGAAACAAAAAAAGTTTGGTATGATTGACGTATAAACCTTTTTGTTTGCTTATGGTCCGTAACAATGATAGGTGTTGCTTTTAAAGTTATATTCATGCCCTTAAGACATGGAGGGTGGAAGAGGAAGAACCTTTACTGAGTATTTAGAATTAGTTATTTTTAGGGAACCCTGATCTAGTAATCCAGGTTTGACAAGGTTTTCACACCAAAGATGTTAAACATTTTTTTGTATAGACTCAAATTTTCTGTTCTGCTGATTACACATACTAAAGCCTTCATAATTCTTGTTTTCCATGCAGGCAATTGCATGTGCTGTAAAAAATGAAAACATTTGCTACTTACAACTGTTACTTTTATCCTGATTCTTAAGAAGTCCAAGACTCCTGCCAATGTGTTTATATAGTCAAAATGTGAGTGGGAAAATTGCTCTCTGTGGCAGGGCCCAGTGTTCCACTCCTCTGGGTGGAAGTTAGGCAGATGCCTTTTTCTTCTGCAGGGCTTTGCCTCTTCAATGCAGCTAACAGCTTTCACTTAGGACCTTGTAATCTTCCCTCCCCCCTCTTTGAATGGGATTTTTTTACATGGTTTTGTTAACTTTGTTTTGTTTTGTTTCTGTTTTCCAGGTCGGAAATGAGACATCAAGCAGCAGCTCTGCACTTAGTGACCATAGTAATTCCTGTCAAGTGTCAACTCAGTCTGACTTGGAGTAAGTTGGGTTTACTGATAGTGTGATAACAAAATGTATTTACTAATCTTAGAGGGTCATGTCTTTTAGTTATAAATAAAATCTGTGTTAGTTTCTTTACTGCATAATAAAGCCATTTGACTTGAACTTCTTACACACCAGAGAAAAATCTGTTATACTTGTGCAATTTTATTTGAGTCCTTATGGGTTAGCTTATAATTGTAGAGCTTTCTGATAGATTTACTTTTTGCTGTGAGTTGTTTTCAGCAGCAATTTTACAGTGATGTAAACAGAATAACCTACCTCATTGCTATAATGGCATTATTGCATGCAAATTTTAACATTCATTTTCCTATCATGATACTCTTGTCAACTCAATATAATACAACTGAAGTACTTTTCATGTGCCTCACATTCTTCTTTTTTCTCTATTTTTGTGTGGATTTTTTTTTTTTTTTGTGGGATATGAGTTTTTTGCTTGTTTTCTTCCATTCCCCGTAAACAAGGGGAAAATTTGCTTAGTGAAAAAACTGAACCTGCATAAAGTTTCATTTGTGATTGGGAAACCCTAGGTCAAGTATTTTGAGTTCAGCAGTTAACTGCAGTGCCCCTACCACTTCTTTTATGTTTTGTGGGATTCTAAAGCAAGCCAGTATGTATAGTGCTAGAGGTGGCTGTGCTGTCTTGACATAAACATCTGTGCTTAACCTATTTAAGGATATAATAAAATATGTATCATATAGATATGATATCAGATCATAGAAATAGAGGATTATATCACAAAATGTTGTTGCTTTATTAGCTTTCCAGCATAAAGTTTTGTACTTTAAATCCATCAGAATTGTTAATGATTTTCCAGGTTTTGATTTTAGAATCTATGGGGGGTTTACGCCTTTTTCTTTAATGGTGGCAATCATTTTATTTGTTTTACTTTCATGTAAACCTAGTTGCTTATTTTTCAGTAGCAACAGTCTTTGCTGTAAAGACTCAGCTGCAAATTTGGCAGTAAAAATGAAAAACATGGCAGTATGTGAAAAGCCTTCACCTTCTCAGGTATAGTATGAAAATGGTCTTCCTTATATCTACATTTTAGACCCTGAATAGAGCAAGCTTCTTGAAAGAGTGTAGCATCAGTTTGTTCCTTTATCCACTAATCACTAGAAAACATGTGTGATTTTTTCCCTAAGAATATTCAGGACATTTGTGCTGTTAACTGTTAGTCACTTACTTCTGTACTTTGGACCCAATCTGTCTGCTGTTGACCAAATGGGCAGTACTCCCAAGAATGGGAACCAAACTAAGCTTGTATTCTTCTGTGAGAAGAGTATAACATCATACTTAGCATATGTGAAAAATCTGAAGCTAAGATATGGCTTCATTCTTATTACATTGCATATATAACACATTTATAGACAATTCCTAGATACATTCTCAGATTTATTTTAAACTAAATATAATTAAAATATCCAGGATATTTCAGTTAGACTGTTGCTTTTTTCTCTTTTTCATTTAGAGAAACACACCAAATTCTGCTCTGAAACTCCAAAGGTACGTGTCTGTTTCTAGGTTGTTATCTCCCATAAGCTGTATTGCAAACCACTGTAGTGTTTCTATATCTAGTAAAGAAGTGCCACTGTTGGGAGGTACATTTCTTTTGCCAGATATTAGGAAAATGGCTCATTATAAGTTTTGCTTTTATCCTTGTTACAGAAAATTGGCAGCTAATTTTGGTAATGCGAGAGACAAGCAAGAGGTAAAAAAGATGTCAGATGAGAGATTGTCAGGTTTAGGCACAAATACCAGTGAGGAAAATGAAAGCCCATACACTGTGAATAAAAGGTAAGAAGGACTTTTATTTTTTTTTTAAGATTTGCATGGCAATCACGGTATGCAGTGGTCTCTTTTTTTTTAATAACAGAATGAAGTACTGCTGTAAAAATAACTTTCAAAGCTAATTAGTATTTGAGATACTATTTTTTTTTTTCCCGGGAAATATCAGTTATAGTGTAGGAACTGACATGCAATGTCCTTTGATGGTTACACCCGAAGGTCATTTGTGTGAAGATGTGAGAGGGATTACCCTACACGCTTTCAAGGGTCAGGTTCCCTTTTTACTTGTTTTTTTACTCTTCAAGACTGTGATTTAGCCCTCTCTAATGCTGAGTGATCTCTGTAGAATGATGTTTCAGCTGATGTAGTAGACCTGTCAGGATCGGTTTTATATCTTGAAAATTTTACATTAAGTATGCTTAAAGCTTTAAAGCTTTTATACATATACACATACATATATTTATTTTTTTTAAGATTCCTTGAGAGTTTTAAAAATATAGAACCAATTGGTGAAGGTGGCTTTGGGAATGTTTTCAAAGCAACAGCAAAGCTTGATGAGAAGACCTATGCAGTCAAACGAGTTCAATTCACGAAGTAAGTACTGAGTATTTATTTCTAGTTTTCATTTTAGGATAATCAAGATTTTAGTACTTTGTTTTGTCTCTTTAATAATTCTATATGTGTGTAAGCCATTTTCATTATTAGTTGCATGTTCTTTCTGATAAACTTATCCTTTCTAAGTGAAGCTGAAAACAGCATGTTCATTTTTGCATGCACTGGAATAATTTCAGTTGCAGCTGTAAGAAAGTAGATTTGTTAAGTTCTGCCTTCCCTGAACACGATAGTGCTCTGGTTATTAATACTGCAAAATATGTTTGAAGAAAACCTGCTGATCAATAAAACATTCAAAGCAGCACTGTTACTTTTGACAGGATACGTGGAAAGCTTACATATCCGTAATGCATAATAACTATAATTAGGGAAAATAGAGAAAAATGAAAGCAATGCATTTTGTGGTTTCTAGTATGACCCATGTAGTCATTATTCCCATGCTGTGTTGTTACTTACTAGTGATGATCCCAATTTTTTTTATAGTGGTTTTCTGTAACCTGTCCCTAGTGGAGTATTTCATCAGTGTCTGAAAAACTTGATTTTCTTTTACATAGTCTATACAAAAGGTTTCAAGTTGGAGATACTTGACCCTTACACTGTGCAACTGCCCATCAAATTCTTGTGGTCTTCAGAAATACTTGTTCTTTTCATTTGTATCACAATCCTGAGAACTACGCTAAAAAACATTTTCCTGATTCTTCAAATAAAAGAGTGATGTGGTGATGGGTTTGAACTTACTTTAGTAGGCACTGTTACAAGGCCATGCCAAATTTAGTAAGAATTTTTCCCGAGTATTTCCACTGACTTCTGTATATGTAAACAAACTTCACAGTGGTGATGAGAAAACATGGGGGTTTACTACATTGTGTTTGGCTATGTAATGTAATTATGCACTGCAACAATCTGCTTTTTTTCCAGTTTTTTTTGGTTTTGGTTGGTTGGTTGGTTATTTGAGTGGGGCTTTCACTTCTAATATGGTTAAGCCACTTTTTTTACTTCGAATAACTGAGCAGATGAAAGAAATCCCACAGAATTTGTAATTATAATTTTGAATTTGAATGAAGGAGAATGTTATTGTTTGTGTTTTTTTTTCTAAATGAATGTAAAACTACTTGTATACTGCTACCTTCTATCGTGTCTTTAACATAATTTAATATTTTTATTGGGAAATGATTCCTCCCTCACTCCATATAGGAATATGCGTGAAGTAAAACAACTTGCAGGACTTGACCACAAAAATATAGTGCGGTATTACAGTAGCTGGAAAGGGTACGACCACGTAACTTCTCCAGCCTCAAGGTAACTACAAAATAGTAGTTTGCACTTACAAACTTGTTTGCTATAGTGAATCTTGTGTTGTAAAAAGAAAGGCTGATGATTGGTTATAAATCCTTACACAAATATAAATGCATGCACATAATTCCATATTTCCTGCTAGGAATTTGCTGAATCTATAGAAGAGTATAAGAATGCAGAACTCAAAATCTGGGGCTAGAATTAAGAACAGAAACTAAATTTGCCTGGAAGCAGGCTGCCAAATTCTTGATCAGCAATTTCCTTTTTTGAGTAAGTACAGGTCAGGCAGTAGCTCTCATAGATTTAATGATTCCTCTAAGTTAGCATTTTAACCATAATGCCTGAAATGGTTTTGGCGGTTGAGAACAGAAATACAAAATGAAATGTCTTTCATTTAGAGGTAGTCTTCCAACACTAAGACTTCTGGGAAGACAGTGGTGAGAGTTTTACTTGTAAGTTAGATAATTAACTTCTCAAAGCTCCTGTGGTAAGCTTTTTTCACTAGCTGTAAATTTGTACCTTTCAGATAGGTTGCCTAGCCTCTACCTAGAGCTGTAAAATATTAATGGATTCAAAATTATGATTGGCATGGTATCTGTCCAATGTGGTCAGTAAATAAAGAATAAAATGGGAGGGAAATGACTCATCAAAACCTAACGATTAATATGTTGGAGTCTCAGTATCAGTTACGCATGTTATATTGAACAGTTATTGGGTAAAAGACGGAAAAAAGTATTCAAAGCTGAGGTCCCAGCCTGGAATTCTGCTTAGTGACTTGACCTCAAAACTGAAGAGAGTCCCAAGCCACTTAATGTTTGTTCTTTCAGTACCTCAGGCAGCTTTATTTCAGGATACTTGAATCACATAGTGCAAGTAGGAAAACTTGGTGTCTCCTCTTCATATTGTCCTTCCCCTCACCACCTCCATCCCCAGCCTATCCTATGGGCTGATGGTGAAGGATATCTAATGGAAAGTGTGAGGCTGTCAGGTGGACAAATATGTTTCATCTAAATTTCCAGCTTTCAGAAGGACAGAGTTTGAAAGAATGTGAATGCTTTGGGTAGGAGAGGAAAGCTAATTCTGTGTTTGTTGAGCAGAATAGAGAATACCTGCCAGGGACTTGGAGCAGTTGCTAGAGGGCACAATGCGTGCCAAGGACAGTGCTACTTCTTCCTGTATAGACACGCCTCTAGATATGACCTGAACCCGAATTTGGACATTCAGAAACCTTTTGGTGTGAACAGAAGCAAGCAAAACATTAGGGATATTCCAGGGGTATGGAGCAACTGAGCCAGGGACCATTTGGTTTGCAGTTCTATTTATTTATATCTAGTACAGATTGGTCTAGAATCTTTTTCAAAAGCAAGAGGATTGCAGATCTTGGTTTGGAGAACTCCAAAATCAGTAATTAACAAAACTTTTTAAAGAAGAGGAACCTGAGAATCGTTAATGGCTCGAGAGGAATTCTATCTTGCAAGTTCAATATGGTACAAAATTTCCTTTTGCAGGCAGAAGTCAGACAAAGAAATTCTCTGTCTTTTCATTCAAATGGAATTATGTGAACAAGGGCCATTGGAAAACTGGATTGAAAAGAATAGACAAGGCCGAAAGTATCATGAGATGGCACAAACCAAATTTTTAGAAATACTGGAAGGAGTAGAATATATTCATTCTAAAGGCTTAATTCATCGAGACCTCAAGGTAAGTAGGATAGCTAATAATAAAAGATAAAAATAGCACTCTTTGGAATTTCCTAAAATGTTAAATAGTTCTAGTCTTTTAGTGAGTTATGTATCCTAGTAGTGTGCCTGTTTTGATACTGCTAGGAATTGTTTTTTCAGCAACTGGCTTGACTTCATCCTCAAATCAGAAGGTAAATGAGGATCTCAGAATGCAGTAGTTAAATCTGCAGCCATCAGTTAACAGGCATTTTCAGTGTATTGTACATTATGTGTTACTGGGTCACCAGACTGCCTACTGGAAAAATAAACACTAACTTTACTGATAAAATAATTACAAGTAAGAAAGTGAAAAAGTTGAGTCTAGGAAGTTTGCTCTTGCCATATTGTAAAGGGATAGTTCATCTATCCCAATACATGCTGTGTTTGATAACAACATATTCTAGTTGCTCTTTTATTACATGCACAAATATTTCAGTGCTGCTTTTTTGGATAGGACTTCAGTCTGTAAAAGTGCACAATCTTTATACTAAAAATAAGTTCAATGGAAACTTAAAAGTGATACTGTGAGATGCCTGTAGCAAGCTCTAACACTGCAACTGTGTTAGTACAGATAATCCTGCTGCGTGTAGGAGAAACTAGGATTTGAGTGGAATTCAATGTGACCCTAAATGCTTTTCCTGTGCATCAAATTTCAGGGCTAGGACTGGAGACTAGGAAATATTTCGGGATATGAAATGTTATACGCACAATGTACTTGAAGAACACTAAAGCATGGCAGTTATGACTGAGCTAGTGAAAAAACAAAACCAAACCACTGCAGTTATTGTGTCATGTACTATTTTAAATTGAGTTTCTGGTTTTAAAAATTAATTGCATTTTTTTTCTGCTTCCTACCCTATCAATTTCTTAATGCTAATTTTTGTGAACAATTGTCATATTTTATGACACTTCTGTGGCTGATTACGCTTGACAATAAACCTTGCTCAGATACTGGTTTTTAATTTTTCATTTGTAGCCTCAGAATATATTCATATCAGATGAAGACAAAATAAAAATAGGCGACTTTGGTCTTGTGACTTCTGTGACATGTGAGAATCTGACTGAGAACATAGGAACAAAATCATATATGGCACCAGAACAGGTAATTATCCTGCTATATTAGTGTCTCTGTAACTAGATTTGAATTATAAAGTCAACATTGGATGCTCTTGATCCTAATCTCGGCATTAAACCAGGTTGCCTTAAGTTCCCTGGTATGACTGTGTATGAGCATAAGAGCATTCTGAGAGCTGTCTGCAAGTGTGGTGATTTTCTGTTGCTGTCCTGACACTGCATGCTGTAAGGAATGCTCTTGCATTGATGTTACAAAATAGTTGCAGGAGAAAGGGTTAATGACTGATGAGGAGATCAAGTAGGGCCAGTCCTGAAGTCTTGGGGTAGGAATTTCTTACCGTCTTCAAAAACTGTTTTAAGAGTGCCATCCAGTTGGATTTGACTGTATTGTTCTTGTTCTGATCTTTGTAGTCCGGGGACAGATATGGAAAGGAAGTAGATATTTATGCACTGGGGTTAATTTGGTTCGAGATTCTTTCGGCATTCAGTTGTCACGAGAAAACTAAGGTATGAAATCTTTAAAAGAAGTCTCGTTGTCATTGTTCTGCCTTGCTGCTGGTATCACATGCTAACTGCACCCTAGAAGCAATCTGTGTGTCTTTAACACTGTTTTTATTTACATTTTCCCCTTAATTTCTGTTAGGTCCGTAAGTCCTCACACCTCTGTTGAAATGTAATAACTGGTTTTATTTCATTTATGTCTTACTGACATACACATTAAAGCCTGAGAATGTCTAGCAAAAAAAAGAGATACTACTTCGAAAAGAAAACCAGTGTTACTTAAGCTTTTTTTGAAAAGGCATCTTTTAAGTGTTTCTTGCTCTTTCTTGGTACTTTGCACATTATGAGTGTAATGGCTTGTATGCTCAAACCTTCGTATTTGTGGGACACTGATGTTGCTGCTGAGGATGTTATCAAAAGTAATTGCAAGATATATATACATGGCTGGACCCAGAAGCTCTTGAACAGTTATCTTGGTCCTTTTGCCATCATGAGAAAACCATACCAATGTGTCTGCTTGACTCACAGGTTCAACTTGAGTCTCTTCAGCTACCTTGTAGCATTTTCTAACCCATTTTACTCCTGCTAACAGCTGACTTGCTAATGTGTTCACAGTTCCACGGTGTTATAAGTGAAAGGGCAAGACCAATTAGTCTTGTTTCTTTGAAGCATAAAAATCTTGAGTTTATAGGTAGATGGGGAAGTCATGCAGATGGGAAGACCTAGGATGGTCTTCAACTGCTCCATCAGTTTAGGGAACAATTTCCCTTAATGGAGCATGATAAACTGTTGTATGCTGGCAAGCCCTGATCAAAGAACATCATGCAAAAAGCAAAGCTAATGATTATGAGCTAAGTAACTAGTTCAGCTGATGCTCACCAGCAAGTAGGCTCACAGGCCTAAAGCTGAAGAGCAGGGGTAAAGCTCTAAGTTCATGGGAGCTGTTGTTCTACTGGATACTGATTATAGGGGCTTGCTAAGCCAGGCTGTAGCATCCATAAGACTGGCTAACAATTCTAGATGCATAGCCGTGTGCTAGAAAAGGACTATCATCTTCTTCAGGCAAAAATTACACCAGTAAATGGATGATGTGGACTGCTCTGTTTACCAAAAAACGACATCATGTGGATAGAAACCCCAAAGTTGAAAGCATGTAATTAGCAATGCTTTCAATGTTAGCTGCTTTGAACTAAAGTGCTAAGTGGCATTGAAGGTAAAAGGGAAGAAACACACCTACTTGGCTTGCAAACAGTTAAGATCCAAAGTAGGAAACCTAAGGAAAAATGCAAACTAAAGAAAAACTGTTTTGTGTGGTTTGTTGGTTTTTTTTTTTTTTTTTATGTGGTAAGAGGCTATAAACCCACTACTTTTACATTAAGGAAAGAAGGATAATGGTTCTGAGGTAGACGATTGCTGGAAGAAACACATTGTTGTAGCATATGAAACTTTAAACTTCAAAAAGGGACAACAGCTGATGAAAGAAAACATAAAACCACAAGAAGGTAGAATTAAGTGTAAAAAACCTTTCAAACTTTTCACAGTACTGTCTTTTTGAAAATAAAGGGCTTTCTGAAGCCCACCTGTTTTGTACAGTTGCATTTTTCTAATTACTTCAGTAACCTATAGGAGTCATAAAGTGAGGTGCAAAATACAGTAAATGAAAACATCCTAAACCTGTTCTTTTTTATGAATCTCAGGTATGGCATAAGGTTAGAGATGGTAAACTTCCAGACAGCTTCACCAACCAATTTCTAACAAAGGTATGAGATTTTAGTACATTATTTCAATTAGTTTATTTACTGATTAAAAATAATTTACTGACATTTAATTTCTTTATACAGGCACCCATAATCAAAATGATGCTTTCAGGAGACCCTTCAAGAAGATACTCTGCATCTCAAATACTTGAACTTTTAAAGTCTGTTGATACAGACAAGCCATTTAGAACTCATACTCAGTAAATGCCATTTGAAAAAGCTTTTAGACTGTGCTTAAATCCAGAGTTTGATGTCTCTTAAAACTGATGAAACATCACAATGTCACAAGCAACATCAAGACTTGGGTTATGTCTTTTCTTCAGTGTTTTGCCTTCCTGCCATTGAGAACCTCGTCAGGGTCATATCACCATTCACACCCATCAACTGCAGACCAGGGCAGTATACTTCTGCAAGCAATCACTTGCAATTTTACCTGGGAACACAGGTTATGGATGAGCTGAACTATATTCTACAGTACATAAAGGAACCTAGTCCTCATCTCCTAGAATAAGTTGTGGTGGTGCTAACTGGCCTGTGACAAATCACTGTATGCATGCTCTTAACATGTGCTGCATCCATTATCAGTTGAGGTTATCTACTGTCATGGAAGAAGTGGTGTTTTGTGGTATGTGACTCAAACCCTTCACATTTGTTCAATGATGTTTTTAATAATTACTAGAATACTCCCATTAATACAAAGACAAATTTTGGAAGAGAAAATTACAGGAATTGGTGTGGGCAATTCACTGAATTTCAGTTCTTTACAGTTGTTTTTCTTTTTTTACAACAGTTCTTTACAGCAGCTGTACATTCCTGTTAAAATCCTACTTCCTTCAGTGCTCAAGAACTTAAAAATACAGTAAGAGAGCTTAGATATGTTTTAAACTTCTGAAAACCTTAGGTTTTCAGTGGATGCTTGCTTAAAGGGAATAACATAAATGAACGCGCAGTAATTTTTCTATTCTTATGGAAATTATTGCTGGTCTGCAACTATTTATTGCTAAGTAAGAATCTGATGTACATCCTTTTCTAAAACTTGAAGTGGTTTTTGTTTTTTGCCTTATCATAAATCACAAGTACCCAATCACAGAATGGTTTGGGTTGGAAGGGACCTTAGCAATCATCTAGTTCCAAGTCCCCTACAACAGAGGCAGGGAAATCTTCCACTAGACCAGATTGCTCCAAAACCCATTCAACTTGGTCTTGAACACTGCCAGGGATGGGGCAGCCACAGGTTCTCTGGGCAACCTGTTACAGTTTCTTGCCACACTCATAGTATTTTTCCCTAATTTCTAATCAGAATTTAACCTCTTTTAGTCAAAGCCATTCCTTGTTCTGTCACTACGTGCCCTTGTAAAAAGTCTCTCTCCAGAATTTCTGTAAGCTTCCTTTAGGTACTGGAAGGCTGCTCTAAGGTCCTGACAAAGCTTTCTCCAGGCTGAACAATCCCAGCTTAAGTGGCTTAGCAACTTCATCTGCCAGTTCCCTCAGGCCTGTGGATGCATCTCATCAGGCCCCACAGACTTGATATTTTCCCGCTTGTATTTGAAAAATCATGGCAGTCAGGTGAAGTTCCAGATGACTGGAAAAAGGGAAATATAACCCCCATTTTCAAGAAGGGAAAATGGATGAGCCGGGGAACTACAGACCAGTCAGCCCCACTTCTGTGCCTGGCAAAATCTTGGAGCAGATTCTCCTGGAAGGCATGCTGAGGCACATGAGAAACAACAAGGTGCTTGGTAACAGACAGCATGGCTTCACTCAGGGGAAATACTGCCTGACCAATCTGCTGGCCTTCTATGATGGGGCTACAGAAGTGATGGGACAGGGGTAGAGCAGTTGATATCATCTACCTGGACTTCTGCAAAGCATTTGACACTGTCTCACATGACATCCTCGTCTCTAAGTTGAAGAGACATCAATTTGATAGGTGCACCACTTGGTGGATAAAGAACTGTCTGGATGGCTGCGAGCAGAGACTCGTGCTCAATGGCTCAATGTCCAGTTAGATACCAGTAATGAATGCTGTCCCTCAAGGATCGGTGTTGGGATTGGTCTTGTTCTGCATCTTTGTCAGTGACATGGACAGTGGGATTGAGTACACCCTCAGCAAGTTTGCTGATGACACCAAGCTGTGTGTCTTGGTTGATACATTGGAGGGAAGGAATGCCATCCAGAGGGACCTTGACACGCTTGTGAGGTGGGCTGATGCCAACCTCATGAAGTTTACCCATGCAAAGTACAAGATACTTCACCAGGGTCGGAGCAATCCCAGGCATGGCTACAGGTTGGGCAGAGAAGAGATTCAGAGCAGCCCTGAGCAGAAGGACTTGGGAGTGTTGGTTGATGAGAGAATGAACATGAGTTGGCAGTGTGCTCTTGTAGTCCAGAAAGCCAACCGCATCCTGGGCTGCATCAAAAGGAGTGTGACCAGCAGAATAAGGGAGGTAATCCTGCCCCTCTACTCTCCTCTCGTGAGACCTCACTTGGAGTACTGTGTGCAGTACTGATGTCCTCAACATAAAAAGGACATGGAACTGTTGGAACAAGTGCAGAGGAGGGCCACGAGGATGATCAGGGGACTGGAGCACCTTCCTATCTTCAATAGGCTGAGAAAGTTGGGGCTGTTCAGCCTGGAGGAGAGAAGGCTGCATGGACACCTCATAGCAGCCTTCTAGTATCTGGGGTTATAGGGATGCTGGGGAGGGACTCTTCAGTAGCAACTGCAGTGATAGGACATGGGGTAATGGGTTCAAACTTAATCAGGGGAAGTTTAGATTAGATATAAGCAAGAAGTTCTTTACTGTGAGGGTGGTGATGCACTGGAATGGGTTGCCCAGGGAAATTGTGAATGCTCCATCCCTGGCGGTGTTCAAGGCCAAGGTTCAAGAGTCTTGGGTGACATGGTTTAGTGAGAGGTGTCCCTGCCCCTGGCAGGGGGGTTGGAACTAGACAAAGTCCTTTCCAACCCTAAATATTCTAAGATTCTGTTTAGTTGCACAAAATATGCACTTTTATGTGCCACAGAACAGTGGTTCAAATAATGTCTCTGTAATGTTTCACACTTTTTTCCTACCAGGTCTAAGATTGTAAAGAAAAGAAAGCGATATTTAGTTATCGTTGTAAAGATGAAAAATAAATCCTGTTTAACACACTATGCAACAGAGTAACTAGCCAATACTTGTTCCTTACTCAAACCTGAATTTTATTATCAGCTGGTCTGGTTCAGTTGGGTGGGGTATAAACAAAGACTATAGAAGTCTTAACCTGCCTCTAATATTGTAGTTCAACTATAAATGCAAAGTTTTAATTCCTGTCAATTCATGCATCAAGTAGAGAATCTGTAAAATGCTTCAGAAATATGAGTTTAACTGCCAGCTATCCTTTTGCAAACTTTGCTGTAAATTCTTCAGGATGACACAGCTCCATACCTTCTAAAAGATAATATGAACTATACATACTTATCTAGGGCTCCTTCCTTTAGAAGGGGGTTAGTCATGATCTGCAGCACTGTCTCCAGGGCAGTTGGAAGATAAATCTTCAGAGTCTACAGGATAAGCAGAGAAAAAGTGAGTAATTCCAGCTCAGAGTGGGATGTGGGGTGGAGGGAAGTTGCTAAAACAAGTGAACACAAATTCTACCCTCTTTGGTGCAGTGAATCGGGATAGTGTTCTCTTTCAGAAACACCTGCAAGTTTTCACAGCTTTGCATGGCACTGTTTTTAATATCTTTTTTTTCCCCTCAAATTACTATGAATACCAAATCAAGTAACAACCTGTGTGGTTGGTTGTTCAGAGGGGTTTTGTGCACATTATAGGTTTATAACCAAAATGTACAAAGCCGTGTGCAAAAAAACCAGCAGGAAAACTAGCTATGTAAGCTTTAAAGCATCCAGTAAGAGAAACATGAAGGATATATTTTACAACTTGAATCCAGCTGCATAAGCAAAGTAAAACATTTAACAACAGGTTTACTTCTCACCTTCATAGGTTGTGCCACACCAAATGCAGTAAAAGTGGTGTTCTCTCAAATAGGCAGTCAGGATGTGCAGCTTTTCTGATACCTAGGGATATGTACAGGTATGCAATGATCTGGGTCTGACACAAACAGTTTGAGCTACTACCTTTACTAAAATACTTTAACCTTTTGCTATGGAAAAGCTACACAATACTGTAGCTCAGTAAGGCATGAAGTTCCCCATATTTGTAGCATACTGCACAGGAATTCACAGTCTCTGAAAAGTTAATGGCTGTAGTTTGCTCATCCTTCTTTCTAGCTAGGAAACCTGCACTGAAGGGCTAGAAATATTACCTAGCTGCCTTATTTCAAGTATATGATGGTTTTGGTGTAATTTTTCACACCTAATCTCTGCAAATAAAACACATGCAGCTAACAGCAGCTCTGTAATCTCGTTCTCAAAAGACGTGAATTTCCAGCATCCCTCTTGAGATCAACTGAAGCATTTTCAGAAATTCCTTAGTGATTCTAAAATTCAGCCTAAGACATAAGATGAGGCATCCAAAATGAACACTCAAAAGCAAGTAACTTTGATCATACACATGATCTTGCATATCTTGCAAAGACACAGAAATCTTTAGAATTTAATTTCTAGGCTATTTTTTTCCAAAGACCAGCTTCAAAACCAATGAGCAATAAATCAGTGGCTTAGCATTTTGTATTATATCCTGAAACTACTATAAGAATTACTGCTCTAAGATTGCAAAGACACCATTCACTACAGCTTGGTAACTCATCTGTATACATATGTCCTTCATACTCATATGTATACACACATACTTTTTAAAGGAATGTAAGTCTGAATCAAGCCATTAATTTAGTTGCAGAGCTTACACTTAAGTCTGAGCTTGTGCATTCATCTTCCTTGTCTTCCTCATTGTTTTTGTCTTCCTCTTCAGGTTCTATCCAGTACCAAGTCTCCTTAGGAACATCAATATCCTTAAATAATGAAAAATTTACATGAAAATTATCTGCCTTTGCACGTTTTCTTGTTAGATGCTGGATAAAACCTAATAGTCTCTAATAGGTGAGATATTAAGATTTTTACTTTCCTGTATAATATAACCAAAAATCACTAATACTCTAGTGGGGAAACTAAGCAGAAAAGACCACAACAAGGATTATTTAATCTGTTTAAAAAAAAAAAAAAAGAAAAAAAAAGGTGGGGTGCTATTAACAGATTAACTGAAAAAAAAAAAAAAGTACTTGAAGTTTTTAAGGGTCAGAAATTTATAGTAGTTTACGTGTGACTCCTTAGAGGTGAAAGGTACTTTCGTTTGGATTTGGTTCCCTTCCAACGTCAACCACTCTGTCATGATGATGTTTCTCACTTGAGGCAAACAGCACTATTTAGGACAGCCTGACACTGGCGACTGGAAGATATGTTAATAGCTCAGAAGTAACCACAAGGATGTGGGATCAAAAACTGGTGAGCTCTGATGATGCAAATTAACATAGGTCCTCACATAACTCACCATGAGGTTGGTGTACATCTTCAGATATCTTAACGATGCAAACATGTATTTTGAAATATTTTAAGAAGACTGAAGTTTTGCCAAATGTGAAGACTTTGGGCTAGTTACCCCACAGTTTTAGAGAACCTCCAAGAACTGACTCATTATTTTGTTTGCAGCCTGTACACCTAACCTGTAAGCCTTCCTTCCAACCCAAAAAAAACCAAGTCTCACTTTCTGCATGTCTAATTGCTGGCAGGCCCTCTGGCTTTTTCGGAGGTCCCCTTCCATCTTACGTTCTTCTTGTTTGTTTTTAAATCTTACTCTGTTAAGATAGAGGGATAAAATAAGCAGGTAGAAACTGAGATGCATTACAGTTGATAGCTTTTCTAAAATAGAAAATCTAAGATTCTAGCCCTATTAATTCTCACAGACCAAGACAACACTGAAGTTAAGAAGTCCTTCTGACTGTTTTTGTGGAAGCACACAAGTATTTCTTGGGAACATCTTGACTTTTTTTGGATCACACTATATTGAACACTATTTCTTCATGAGGTTTCCCTAAGACACAAAAAAGTGGTCCACTAAACATCAGAAGATACAGCCTTCCCTAGGTTTTCCTTCTCCAGATATAACAAGGAAATTGGGAGAATAAAAACAATAAAACCTAAAAAATATTCATCCTCATTTTAAAAACTACTGTAGCAACACTGAATTAGCTGTGGCCCTCCTATTAAAAAAAAATTACATGGTTCTCTGATTTGAAAAGTTGACTTAAATTAGTACATATATTGTTTGCATTAACATCTACAGAAATAAATATGCAGCAGGTGCTTTTAGTGTGCATCTGCTTTTGCTTTAGACCTAAGAAACGTACTCTGTACTTCAACTCTTCTTATTCAAAACATTCAAAAATAGTAACATATTATAAAAATAACCAAAATTGAAGCATAAAAGAATCACAGTTCAGGTATTGCTTGGAGCATCAGTTATATCATTTTACCTGAACTGATCTGCAGCTTGTTCATTTGCTTGCTTTTTCATATGGAGTTTTTGTCTATAATTTTCCAGTTTTTCTTCAGCTTTTCTTTTTTTTAATTCCTCGTGACCAATCCCACTTCTGCCTATGTGAATTCAAAACATGAATGTAAGCAGTTGAGAAGCAATGATACCTAACTAACTAAAGAAATATCACAAACCTGTTTTTATGTTCAGAGGAATAGGTTCAACAATGCCTTCTCCTGTGAAGAAAAAGATCTTAAAAGGTTAATGTAGAAAATCATAGTTATTGATGCATTAATTTACTTCATCTACTAAAGCTTCATAAGGGTAGGCCAGTGTGCACCACTTCTTCAGAAACCAATTATAAATTTAAAGGGAAGGGCTGACTTTTTGCGTAAGACTATTAGCTTTGCAAGACCATGAAAACATCCTTAAAGCAATTCCTGTAGTCATGCACATATGGAAGTACATCTACTAAACAGTAAGTGCTGCTGTTTCCCTTGCATCTCTCAATCTACACCATTTTTCAGGAGATTTACTGCTATCTTCTGTTCTGACACAACACATTCACAGTTCAGCAACACCAGGGTTTCCTGGAGAGGCATTTATCCACTCTAAGTATAAAGTGGCAGCTACAGTCTGTAAAACATACAGGTACATCTGAATATAGGCACACACTTCCAAGTGACAGCTTACCACTTTTGCCAAGGGCCTGGCCACTCTTGTAGCCCATTTTCTGGAGCAAAGCAAAGCCTCTGTTTTCACTGCCCAAGGCACTTTTCAGTACCAAGTCACGTCTCTCTTTTTCTTCTTCTTTTATACTCTTTTGTCTGTTCTTCTCATTGGCTTCTTTTTGCTTTTCTTCTTTCTGAATAGCATCCTTCACTCGCCTCACCATGGGCAAACCTGGCCTTACATCCTGTCTAAGAGTAATTCCAGCAAATATTAGCAGTCTTAAAAACAGTTACAATCACTTGGGGGGGGGGGGGGGGGGGACTACCACAGGGAAACT
>JASSUY010054812.1:0-41558 GCA_032466535.1 Forpus xanthops | reverse complement strand
CCCCCCCCCCCCCCCCCCCCCCCCCCACGACAGGGCTACTTACTTAATAAATAAATCAGACATGTAGTCTTCCTCTTCTTCCTCCATGTTTAGCACGCATGCCCTGTTCCAACCCCTTTCCTATAAACACCGTCAACACGTTTTATCACCTATTTTATTTCTCTGCACGTTACCTCAGACGTAGAACTCCCTTTCGAACGGAGAGGTACTTGCTGCTCAGGCCTGCTGCGCTCCGTGCGTCGCCGGAGGCGGGAGTAGCTGACGAACTACAACAGGGGAGACCGGGACGAAGACTACCTCCTCTCCCCTCTCGTCCCCTCCCCTCCCTCCCATTTCGGGGTAGCCGTACTAGGCCCCGCACCCCCGCCGCAGCGAGCCCGCTGAGGGACCCCGAGCACTCACCCACCTACCGTCCGGACCGGCGCTTGCCTGCGATTCACTCGCGCCAGCCGGCGCCTGCGCACTTGCCGCTTCCTGCTCCGCGACAGCAGGTAACTCTGTGCTGCCGGGGGTGTCGGGGTTGGGGGGTGTAGTCGCTTGGCTGACCTGCTCTCGCCGGTTCTCTCGCCGCCAGCCCGGCCGGGGCTCGGTGCGGGTGGCAAGTGGCTAAGCCCGCTGCTGGTGGCCCCGCCGTGGGGGGTGCATCGCTGCGCGGGCCGTGGCGGCCCGGGCGCGGAGGGTGAGGGAGCGCGTGTGGCGCTGTCCGACAGGGGCCGTGTCCTCCCGTTCCCCTCCACCTTCCTGGGGGCCGCGGCCGCGCTGTCTGCGCCTCACGCAGCCCAGAGCTGGCAGGACGCGGCCTCCGCACGGTAGGAGCGAAGCGCGTCCGCAGTGATCGGGGTGGGCTCTGCGTGTGTTACTGAACGTGATGGAGCCAGTGCTGTGGTGCCGTCCTGAGGCATTACCTCTCGAAAAGGTTTTGGGCCTGCGGAGGTGCTACGGCCTGTGACAGTGGTCGATACAGGCAGCGGGACCTAGGTATAAAAGCGTTTTCATCTAATGTGGTGCTTCAGGGTGATGTCGCTTCTCCTAAACGTGCCCAGTTTTCAGCATTCTTGCTTAACTGACTGAATTTCGTGTGTGATGAAGATCTTAAGGGTTCATTTAGGCTGTGGAACGGTGGCTGGAGAGCAGAAAGGAACTCTAGTACTCCTGAATGTTTTATAATCTCTATAATGCTTCAGGATAGTATGCTGGTTAACTTTTCCTGTGGGAGCTAACTGTATTTATTTCTTGTAACATAACACAGCAAGGCCCAGCCCTCACCAGAATCAGTAGAACTTGATAGGCATTTTTCACTGAGTTTTGGAGCAAACGTGTGGCTAACATAGGTGGGCTTTGGATTGCTGACCAACAACAGCTGTATGTCTGGCTCCGAATCTTCAGTTAGCTCAGTATGTGTGTATGTGTTCAATCCCAGTATGGTTTGCATTCAAAGGTGACCTTAAATCTCATCCAGTTCCAACCTCCTGCCTTTGGCAGGAACATCTTCCACTAGACCAGGTTGTTCAAAGCCCCATCCAGCCTGGCCTTGAACACTTGCAGGGATGGGGCAAACACAGCTCCTCTGGGCACCTTGTTCCAGTGCCTCGCTGTTCTCACAGGGAAGAATTTCTTCCCTTATGTTTAACTTATATCTCCCGCTTTTATGTTAAAACCATTCCCCCTTGCCCTGTTGCTCCCTGCTCTTGTAAAAAGTCTGTCTCCAGATTTCTTGTAGTCTCCCTTTAGGCAGTGGGAGCTGCTCTAAGGTCTCCATGCAGCCTTCTCTTCTCCAGGCTGTCTTCATAGGAGAGGTGCTGCAGTCCTCTGGTCATCTTCATGGCCTCCTCTGGACTCACTTGAGCAGGCTCACATTCCTCTGTGTTGGGAGCCCCACAGCTGAATGCAGTACTGCAGGTGGGGTCTCACCATACCAAAGTAGAAGCAGGTTCTTGTGTTCAGTCCCTTGTGCTTCAGTGGTGCAGCTGAATATACGTGTGGATTTGTTTGTTGAGGGCATATGTTTCCTAAGTTTAGGTGAAGAGGTAGGGAAGTGTGTGGAAGCAGAATATGTTCATGGCTCTAAAGGCCAGAAGAAAAAATAAAACACTTATCTGGGGAGAAAAAGAGTAGCAGCTGTCATATGGTATCCCTGTGTTGTGTGGGTGAGATGAGCAGTGTGGGCCTCTGGGATGGTATGTGAAGAATCATAGTGCTGTTATTCTTTGTGTTTCTCACTAGTCTCATGTAAAAGTGTTTTGAGGTAATGTGTCTGTGCATTATTGACAGGCAGCACCTCCTCAGTTCTTCATAACTTTGGAGGTGCTGGGAAGGGCTATATGTAGTTTCCTGTGTGGCTCTTCCACCTTTCCTCGTGTTGCTGGAGATGTATGCAGTGAAAAATACTATAATGCAAAGTACCAAAGAGCAGAGGCTCAGTATTGTAGACACTGGGCTGCTTTAGTTTCATCAGCACCAAATCATAAGGTGAATTTACAAATGCAATGCAGTTGTAATATTTATATGTTGCCCTTTAGTACTGTATAATGTGGGGATTGCTTAAAAAAATACTTAATTTTAAATCGCTTCATTTGACTTTAAGAATTTGTTGGGTTTGATCACAGAACGAGGAAGCAACTGTGAGCACTTGAGAGCACAAGTGGAATGGTGCAGCTGTTGAAGGACGTGCCTTACATAATACTCCTTAGTTGCTGTGATGGATTTGATTTGCTGGAGACACTAGTTTCTGCAATGCTATTTGCAAGTTTGAGGGGTGGATGGAGTTTTTTGCTTTTTTGGGGTTTCTTTTTTGCTGAAGAAGGTTGATTGAATTTTGTGATTTTTTTTTTTTTTTTTTTTTTAATATAAGTTGTCTTTTTTTCACTCTGTTTAGCTTTAAACAGCTACAGTTTGTTGAAATGCAGTTTGCAATGGTCAAGTTGTCCACAGGGTGTTTGCGTGCACTGATAATGTGCTTTATCGAGTGCTTTGTAGCTGCTCTCCCTCCATTCGCTGTTTGAGCAGGATCTCTGGTGTTAGTAATCTGCCTCTTGGGGAGACTTGCAGTCATTTGGCTGCTGCTTGTAATTCTCTCTGGGTTTCAGAGGGCTTATTTGTCCAGTGCTTAAAGCAATGCTAGTGAGATATGGAAAGCCTTAGGTCAGTTCTTGTCTCTTTTACGGCACTGTTCTTCCCTCTCTCAAATTTGTGATGGGTTCATCTCGCTTTGTTGAAGGTGTTGAGAAAGTGTCCAGTTTCATGCCCAAGGTTTGGGAGTGTGGTCAAGGGTCTTGATTAGGGAAAATCCCTATTCTGTTTTATGTAAGAGGAACCATGACTCCTTTACCTCTTTTGTGTGTGGATTTGTTTTTTTTTTTTTTTTTTTTTTTTTTTGTTTTTGTTTTTTTTTTTTTGTTAAACAGGGACTTCAGTTATTCTTTTTTTGGTTAAGAGTTAGCACCTTAAGGTTAAGATGCCTGCATATGCGCTTTATATAATTAACAACTCTGCTTTCTGAAATACTAGCAGATATATTCAGTTGTAAACATGTGAGTAATATTTCAGTGGGACTGCTTAGCTAAGGCAAGTCTGAACAGGGTGGAACCATGATACAGTAATCTGGATTTCATTGTGATTTTTTCATTTTCAAAGGTTTGTACTGTTATACTTTTTGCTAATATTGTCATTTTTTTATTTTAGAATTGCTACACAAACTTACAATAAAGCTGGAATTTAACCAGTTATGGAGCTGGCTCACAGTTTGTTGCTGAATGAGGAAGCATTAGCTCAAATCACAGAAGCAAAGAGACCCGTCTTTATCTTTGAGTGGTTAAGATTTTTGGATAAAGTGCTAGTAGCTGCTAACAAGGTAATTTTAGGGTGTTGCCCCTCTCTTTCTTTTTAAAACATTTGTATTAATTTCATGCTAGAGAAAGTTGACAGGTAATGGCCAGATTTCAGATTCAGTCTGAAGAGCCTCTGTACTAGTTTGTAGCTGTAGGCAGTCAGCCTGACTCTGTTACATAACACATAACTTGGTTTGAGTTCTTCATTGTCATAAGTATTTGGAAGGCAAAACCTTCCCTTACAGAGTAGGGATTCCTGATGGTAAACAGGATTAGAAGATGTTCTAGGCAGGCATTACTGTATTTTTAGTAAATATTTAAAAAAACAAAAAAAAAATGGAGGAACAGTGCTAATTCTGAGCATTTAGCATCCATCTTTGCTATTATTGAATGTACCTTAAATCTCTGTGAGACAAGCAGTTTTCTGAATTACATAGAAGTGGGAGTGGTATAAGGTTTACTTCAGTCTCTTGTAGGTTGTGCTGGGTGTTGGAGGCAAGACAGAGGTTTAAGTAACTTTTCTTATTTTTGGTCCATTAACAGACAGATGTCAAGGAAAAACAGAAGAAACTTGTAGAACAACTAACAGGACTCATCAGCAGTTCCCCTGGGCCACCTACGCGAAAACTACTAGCAAAAAATCTTGCTGCTCTTTACAGCATTGGAGACACATTTACTGTTTTTCAGACACTTGACAAGTGTAATGACATCATCAAGAGCAAAGATGATACCGCAGCTTACCTGCCCACAAAACTGTATGTTTAATATAATCAGGGAAAAGGGAATTGTTTTTAAGTGGTCCTGGATATTAAAGAAGAATATGATTGTATATGTGCACATTACATTTACTTACCTTTTGCATGCTCATTTGTAGCTAACACGTGCTTTGTATAGCAGAGGAAAAGAGCAGGGTTTGGATTGCGGAAGGAGGTCTCACAGGTAACACATATATGGCTAGGTGAAATTGAGATGCTTTCCTTTAGGCAAGGGACTGTTTTATGTCCCTTCATATGCTTATGTCGTGGAGAGGATGACAGTTGATGAAGTGATGCAACAAAGAGATCCTACTAGTGAAATTATTGCTGATTGCATGTGGGTACCCTATTTAAGATGGAACCTGCAGATTGTCAAACAAGAGTGCTATCTGTGCCCAGAGAATTGTAAGCAAATGTTCAATGCATTTTTTTTTTTCCCCATAAAACATTGCCCCTACCATGATATACTACATATATCTCTCAAAGTCTGTATACTTGGATGTGTGTGTGCATATATGTGTGATCCAGTTCCTCTTTATTCAGAAGAGCTGTCTCACTGGTAGTGGTAAGCTATAATGAGTCGGTAATAAATAGGTTTACTAAAGGGTAATCTACCCAAGAATTTCAGGTTTAAAAACAAGGCTTGTTCCTTCATGATGAAAAGGTGCATGTTTTCAGGAGCTGCTTCTTGTCTGGCCTGAAGTAACTTGTTATGTAACTGTGGTACAGTGTTACTTAAAAAAAATCCTAATCTGAAATGGCAGGGCAAGGAAAATGTGTATAAAACTATTTTTATGGATCCAGTGATTTTTACAGTGCCTATAAATGTGCTTGTGTTTTGCAGTAATTTATATATTTTAAGTTTAGGCTTGGAAGAAATACATCATCCAGCATCTACAGAAATGTGAGCGTGTATTAAAGGGTAGAGGTTATTTTACAGGTGCTTGGAAAAGAGGCAGTTTATTGAAACACAAAACCTTAATCTGGCATATACTTGTCTTCTCCAGAATCTATGTGTAGATTCTCTAGTAATAGCCATTCAAATACATTTAGGTTCTTAGAAGCTAATTAAGTTTTTCATTACAGTATAAGTAGTAGGGGATAATGAATAGTTTTCTGTTCATCAGTGATGATTAAAACATACATTTTGAGCATTTTATCTTCACTTACACAGAAAAAGAGTATACCAATTAATGTCTTTTTTCATAGGGCTGCTGTGGCATGTGTTGGAGCATTCTATGAAAAAATGGGCAGAATGCTGGGTAGTTCTTTCCCAGAAACAGTGAATAATCTTTTAAAATCTCTGAAAAGCGCAGAGGTAAGTTTCAGATTATTTATATATATGATTATATTTAGACTGAAACTTGCTTCATCCAAAAAAGTTTGCCAGGGCCCCTGGATTGTTTATCTATCTAGAAAAATGAAAATCTCTTATATGGTTAGTATCAACTGAAACACAGACATGTATTTTTACTGCGGAAGAGTTTTTAGAGTTTTGTCATATGATTATAGTAGTTCCTTCATAGTGTCATCATTAACCAAAATTGCAAAAGGGTTGTATGTACTGTTGCTAATTACGACATTAGGATTGCTGCTCGTATACCCTGAGTAAACCTTCAGTTGTTTAAAAATTAATAATAAATACTTGAGTCTTGCAACAAAGATGTTGCTCTACCTGTGAGCAGGATACATTGCCCCCCAAAAGAGAGAGTGTGTCATGATACTGGGGAATGTGTCCTGTGCTTGTGTTGGGTGTACTTTTGATTAATGTTTTGGATTTTTTTTTTTTTTTTTTTTACCTTCCAACTATGATTGCTTGCTTGTGTGCAGGTATAGTAGGAAGCTGTTGACTACTTGGGATTCCTGTTCTCCTAGCCGGTTTTCCCTTGTTTTCCCAAGGCTGCAGCCGCGAGGGGGGACGGGGAGGTGGGTAGGAAAGAAGCATCTTGTCTAGGGTAATATGTTGAATAGTCTTAATCTATGTGACAGTTTGAGTAAAACTGTTTATAGTGCTTCCTGCTGTCTAAAACCAGCTAGGTGTCAGTTGTACATGGCTGCAGTGAAATGTATTATAAATGTTTCAAAAAATATTCCTGCATGGAATCAGGAAAATGTGGTATTATGTACCTGGTTCAATATGAATACTGTGTCCATGTTTTTGCACAAATGTTTTTGTGTGTATGTGCAGTCTCAGGGCCGCAGTGAAATTCTGCTGAGTTTACAGAAAGTCCTGAATGGACTTGGAGGAGCAGCAGCTTCTTGTCACCGTGATATTTATAAGAATGCCAGATCTCTGTTGACGGACAGATCTATGGCTGTACGATGTGCAGTGGCTAAGGTGGGTTTGTTTATCACCAGTCCTGTATATTCTTGTTCTGTAATTGTAAAGTACCTGCAGTTTAATAACAACTGTTGTTTGTGATAGGAAATTTGATAATTACTTGGGCAAGGCGAGTCCTTGTTAGTTTACACTAATAATTTGAATGGCTTCATGCAGACAGAGGAACCATGATACTGTTTTCCCTGCTTCTTAAACATACATGAGATAAAACATCTTAGCTGTGAGCTTCAATGTGAGAAGGTTTTGGTAACAGTTCTTTTGTTGTACTTTCTTCTTTTAAATTTTATTTAAGTCTACATATTCCGTGAGACTTCTGACTGTTTACTCAGCAAAGTTATTTGGTGAGTGGGAGAGTGTGTGTGTAGAAATTATCTTTTAAAATGTTCTTATTAAAATACTTGCTGAATAAACCTGATAATTACAGTGATACTTAGATAAACGCTAAGAATGGTCTCCACTGGTGCTCAGCAAGTCTTTTTTTCCTACAGTGTCTGCTCGAATTACAGAATGAAGCCGTGTTTATGTGGACAGCTGAACTAGAGAATGTTGCAACGCTGTGCTTCAAAGCTCTGGAAAACTCAAACTATGGTGTGCGAGTTGCAGTGTCAAAGCTTTTGGGGACAGTCATGGCTACAGCATTAATACCAAAACAAGCAACAGGTACAAATCCTTCTGGCTTTTATTTCCAAGTGAAAAAAATGCACCTTCAGTACCATGTTACATGACAATGCTGTATCACACATTGTTGTTCCAGAAGATGAAAGCTTGTAGGTGGATTGTGTGGTTTTATAAACTCTAAGTTAAAAAGAGAAAAGAGTGCAGAATCCCGTTGTCGTAGAAGGAAGGAGAAGACTTTTTTCTTACACGTGAGAACAAGCTGTTATCTGAAATACTGGCTGGATTTATGTTGCAAGACAGTTTTGAGTTGATAAGTCTGGTTTCAAGACCATTGCTTGTAATGTTTGGAACTTTAGGATTAAATGATAACTTTTTTTTTGCAAAAGTGATGCGGCAGAATGTGAAGAGAGCCACACTTGAGGAGGTTTTGGAGCTTATGGCCACAGGATTTCTGCGGGGAGGATCTGGTTTTCTAAAGAGTGGTGGAGAGATGTTGAAAGTAGGAGGATCAGTCAATAGGGAAGTGCGAGTTGGTGTTACCCAGGTTTGTCATAACCTATAATATTTTTAACTTTTTTTTTTTTTTTCTTTAAGTAAAGTCACATTTATACGTAACTGTCACCCTTTTAGTTGGGAAAATGCACGCTTTTGTTCCTTACTTGTTTATAAGTTTACTTACAAATCTGGTTTGACTCACCTGTTTTGTTAGGTGCACATGTAGTGTCATTCATCTAAGCTGCTTTCTTTTGTTATTGATGCACATTAACAATAGCTTGAAATACATGCCAAGGAAAGCTTATTTGATCAGTGTATATGAGATGGGATTAACTTGCAAAAATATTGGACACCTTAGTATGTTGAAGACTTAAGTTCCACTTCCCAATTTTATTTCTCTTTAGAGAAGACACCCTGTTGTCCTTTATGTATGCTTTTTTCAGCTGATGGGTAGTTTACAGCCCTAATTTGTTAAACTACATTTCTTCCCTCCATATGTCTATCTTGAGTAGCTGAAATCTGCTGAATGTGGAAGCTCCACTTGCCTGATAGAGAAAGGTGGCAGCAGCATCTCTTCAAGTTCAGGCATTCTCGCTCTGAAATACATTTCAATACGTTGGAGTAACTCTCCAGAATCCAGATTTTTTCATCGTGGGGTATTTTGTGAAACCCTTCTTATTTTTCTAAGCCCTTTTCAAGTGAACTTGATGAAAATGCTTGGTCTTCATTGTGACTTAGAACACATTAATGTTGCCACTGTTATTAACATATGTTCTTAAAAATTCTAAAGAGGCACCTATTTAGAGCAGTGGACTGGGTTTTCTTGCTCTCATCCAAAGTGTATTTAGTGCTTCAAAGAATGTGTAGGGGAATAGGGGCTTCTCTTGGCACTGGAAGACAGTTTAGCTTCTACAACAAAGACCTGGCTAATAGATTGATTCATCCTGTTTAGCCTCATTAGGTTGCTTATTTTACTAAAGGTATTGTACCTGTACTGCATTAGGCATGAGTGTAACTGTAATGTTTAGTCTTTGGTGACTGAATATAGTCTTTCATTTCTGTTTTAATTGGATCTGTTTGTAATTTTTGAATTTTCAGGCCTATGTCGTCTTTGTCACAACGTTGGGAGGTCAGTGGCTGGAGCGCAACTTTGCTACGTTTTTGTCCCACGTACTTGATCTGGTCTCCCATCCTCGTGCAACTCAGACCCATGTGGAGGCAGTTTACTCTCGAAGATGCGTGTCCTTTATCCTAAGAGCAACTGTGGGCAGCTTACTTGGGGAGAAAGCACAGATTGCAGCTGCCAAAGATATATGTCAAGCCATTGGTAAACAAATGAAGGCAGTGGGTAAGAACCATTCATTTTTCATTCTTTGACACCAGCTAAAGGTTACTGTTGCTATACTGGCTCAGCTATTTTTCAGCTTTCGTATACTGTGAGGAGTAGTTTTGTTCTTCTGAGATGAAGCAGTTGCAGAAATTCTTCCTCCTGCTACCTTGTTAAAGTTGCAGGAAATTGCATTATGTATTTGGTGATCAGATGAACTTTTTTTCTTTTTTATTACTTTCCTTCATATAAGGGGGGTGATTTTCTAAACTTGTACTGTAGTAGACATGTGAACATGAATTTGATATTGAAGTCCCTTTTCTTTGAAGTCACACTTGCTGCTTCTGGGATATTTTGTAGGAGGAAGAACCTACAGTGAGATCTAGGAATTTAATTGGGTAACTTTAAGAGGGACTAGTGGTTGTGATTAATTATTTACAAGTTTTTTGGTTGTTTTTTTGTCTTGTGGTGTGGTTTTCTTTTATTGTTTTTATTTTTTTTTCTTTTTTGGTGTTATTCTATACACATATGCATGAAATTCTGTATGCAGAACCTAGGTAGGTCAAGATTATCATTCTGTTTACTCTATACAATACACAAGCTTTATACATGGGTACTTGCTTTTGGTATGTTATACTATTAATCCTAACTCTTAGTCCATTGCATTCCATAATAAATGATGGGCATAAGTTTTTCATGGCCTTCTGATGGTTGTGTGTGGCTCATGACTGTAAAACTATTTCTCTTCAGAACAGTTACTTTGCAAGTTCATGCTATGATCAAACTTGTGGTTTTGTTTTAATATATATCCTGTATATGATGAGGTGTGATTTAAGTGGAAGTTAAGCAAGACATTTTTTCTTTATTTTCTGCAGAAGCAGTAGTGAATGACACTAACAGTGAAAATAAATCAGGAGCAGCTGATGTAGCTGCAACCCAGCATGTAATGGTGTGTGCCCTGCAGGAGCTGGGTAGTCTGGTTCAGAGTCTGAATGCCACTGCATCTCCTCTTATTCAAGAACCTTCTATTGGTATGCAAATAAATTTAAATAGATGAAAGGAAACATTTCAGCAATGAATATGAAATATCATTCAGTCTAATTAAATAATAAATCAGTATGCAATACATAAGTTTGTGAAACTGGCATTCCTTGTAGTATTCCACGTAGCTACATTTGTCCGGCTCATTTTTGTGTTTAGCACCCTAACTTTAGGTCAAGTTTGATAAAGTATTAAAGAACTGTTTTGATCAAAGTTTGCTTACAGCTCTTTTTAGGGTGAGTAAAGTTGATTTTTAGCATTGATTTGTTTCTGATAGTGGTTTTATGGGAAATAAATGGTTTTGCTGTAGAAAGTCTGAAATATTGCTCCTGGAAAGCTGTATTGCCCTCCAGTATCAAATTTCTGTGGGGAGGTTAAGAGTATTTTGTTGGGGTGAAGCTGTGGATAGTCTCATTTTAAGTTGATAAGGGTTTATATGGTGTTTTCTTCTTGTTTATTTTAACATCCAAATTCACCTTTACACTATACTGTTGCAGGTTTTTTTAATTTGCAGATGTTAAAGGTTTTTGCCAATTGAAGTGCAAGCTCCTTTAGATATTTCATTATATAGATTGTTGTCTTGATGCATATGACATCCTTCTCATACTGATTTTGCCCCAGCTGTGGTGTGGGGAAGACTGTGCTCATACTCATTCCTTCTGGCTGCTGTGTCCTGTAAGAAGAGAGGGGACTGTCTCAGAGTTATTTCTGCCTGCTTACTTCATAGGAGCTAGCAGAAGTTATGCATTAGCTGCAGAAAAAGCAAGAGATAAGGTGTCAGTGGGGGCTTTGAAGTAGGAGTTTGTAGAGTTAGAGATCTGGACTAAGAAGGTGTTGTGGAGACAGACTGGACTGAAGAGCTCACAGTTAAAAAGCAGGATTAAGTAGGCATAGAGGTTAGGAATGTGTAGAAGGATACAGTGTGACAGTGGGAGACAGCACTGCGTCAAAACTGCAGTACAGCAGTCAGTGACTTCCGTAGCATGTGCTTGTCTACAGTATGAAACAAAACCAAAGATCAGTCTTAATGTTGTTCTGTTACTGGCAATCTGTGTCTAAAAGAAGTCAAAATTGTAGCAATCATCCAGTGCCTGTTCCCTTATTTAAGGTAACTGCCTCTTTTCAGTGGTTCAAGTAGTAGAAGTCAGTACTATGGCTCTGGCAGCTCCAGCCTTACTGGTAAAAACCTGATTTGTAGCAGCATAATGCTAATAATGTTTCCCTCTTGAAGAAGAAGGTGAAGTTGTAGAATTCAAGTACTTTAATTCTGGTTTTCTGAACTTTCATGTTGCCTGTGTAGTATCAATTTAGTTGTCTGTATATTAAAAAGCTCATCATGCCTCTAAGACTGTAAACTCTCTTTCTGTAGGTCTGTTGGAGACAGTAACTTCAGTTCTTCTTCATCCAAGCATGGCTGCTCGGCTTGCTGCCGCATGGTGTTTGCGGTGTGTAGCTGTGGCATTGCCTTTTCAGTTGACTCCATTTTTAGATAGATGTGCAGAAAGGCTCAACAATCTGAAGACCTCCCCTGAAGCTGTTAGTGGCTACAGTTTTGCAATGGCTGCTTTGTTAGGTGGTGTGCATCAGTGTCCCTTAGGTATTCCTCATGCCAAAGGAAAGGTGAGATGAGTGTTTTGTCTGTGAGTGTATTAAAAGATACCTTTTTGTCTAGAAATAATAGCTTTGCAATATGTGTGACATGGTAACAGCATACAGCATTATCAATACTGAACTTGTGCCTAGAAAGAGAGCAATGACTGGAGCATGTGTTTGCAGTATTTCAGTTGTAATATTTATCAGCTTTCTCTCCTCACCCCTTTCAAATCTGCTTTCTTGTTTAGCATATTAATGAATAATTGCTGAAGAGCATGTTCCTCTCTGCATTGTCATATGCAAAACACTGATCATCCGTATAAAATGTAATCTGCATTCATTCTTTATAGAAGGTCAATTTAAATGATTTGAGAATATATATATATATAGTCTGTGAGGGTGGATGTGTTGCAGTAGCTTGCAGTGGCTTAATTTATATATTGAAGATACATTGGTTTTCACCATTGCTGCAGATGGTGGTCAGTATTGCTGAAGACCTGTTACGAACTGCTGCACAAAACAGCAGGCTGTCCTTGCAGCGGACTCAAGCTGGATGGCTTTTACTTGGAGCGCTTATGACTTTAGGTTTGTAAAAATGGTTGTTTTTTTGTTTTGTTTTAATGCTTGTCCAACATTTCTTCTATCCATTGTGGCAAATGGTCTCTACATCTAATCAGTCCAGTATCTAGCACAAACCAAGGCAAACAGTGTTAGTGGATTTATTTTAGCTTTGTGGTTTATACTGGGAAAAAGTGAATTATTAGTGTTTGTGTAAGCTGAAGGATAGTAGAAGATGTAGTGCCTAAAAAAAGAGTTCTGCTCTGTTTTTAGAAACCTAGTCTTTAGTCATTCTATAGAAAGGGCAACCCCTCATTTTCCTTCCTTAATCAGTACAGAAGCAGCAGAATGTAAATGAAGCATAATGAGCATTCCAACAAGTTGCATGTGTGTCTCTGGAGAGGCAACAGTACTGATTATAAGTGCTATCAGTTTAAAAGCTGTTCAGCTGTCTTTTGAAAAAGCCAACCTTATGTTCATATCTGCCATCACAGAAACATCAGAAGATGTATTTTGGAGGTTCTAAGTATACTTGTGGATTTTGCAGCAATAGTAGTGGGGTTTTGTTTGTTTAGGTTTTTAATACTGGAAAATATAATAAAGTCCTGATGCATTCTGCAGTATTTTGATCTCAGCAAATACCATTTGTTTCATTTTGTTTCTCTAAATTGCCTCTTTTGTTATTTTTTTTTCTTCCCAGCTTACTGTCATGTTTTTCTAACAGTATATCTCTATTTTGGTTGTCCTCCAATATATTTTTAATGCACTTGCACTGAAACTTTTGGAGCTTTTCCAGAAGTTTTCTTTAAACTTGATTGTTAAACTAGTTGCATGATCAGTAGCTGTCAGTTATTTTTCTGTTCATTGTATGATCAAGTTTGGACAGACTGCAGAGTTTGCCTTCAAACTACTAATAAATAACCATAGAAGTCAGCATGAGAAGACTGTACAAAGACAGTTGGTAGTGGTTGTTTATTACGTGACCAGGTATGGAATTGCCTATTTCCTATTTTCAGTACTGATACCAACAAACAGGCTTACCTATAGTATTTATTTGCCACATTTTCAGCCTAGAAATGAGAAAGAATTTGGGGGATTTTTTTCATTGTTCAAGCAGGAGAAAATGAAGAAAAGTGAAATAAGAGGAAAAATAAAGAGCAAAAGCCTTCTTGACGATTTTTCACTTAGTTAAACCAAGTTTTTTTTAATTATACTGTTGCTTCATTGTTTTTTTGTTTTTTGTTTTTTTTTTTTTTTCGCACAGGTCCTTCTGTTGTTCGGTATCATCTGCCTAAGATGTTGCTGCTATGGCGAAATGTATTTCCACGTTCTCTCAAGGAATTGGAGGCAGAGAAAGCAAGAGGAGATTCTTTCACCTGGCAAGTAACCCTGGAAGGCCGAGCTGGAGCTCTCTGTGGTAAGGATTTCAAACTGCAAGATCACAAGTGTGCAGTAAACCAAAACATGACCCTAAGTATTACAGAGAGAATTCTTGTAACTTTGCTCCTTTTCGAAGAAAGCAGGAAGATGTGTCAGATTTTCATCAATGTGACCTGGTTTTGGCATATAGTTTTATGAACATGTCATATAGTCTTTGAATAACCATATTTAGTTGCTGCTTTTTGGATATTCTTTTAGAACCTGTTATCTTGCTCATGCTTTCTATTTGTTTCAGTAAAATTTTAATTTAGATTATTTTGTTATTAGCTATGAGAAGTTTTGTTGCTCACTGTCCTGAGCTCCTTACTGAGGATGTGATTAGGAAATTGATGACGCCCATAGAATGTGCCATGACAATGATGTCGCAGTAAGTAGCAATTTTTGCTCTCTTTTCACTTTGTCTTTTCCTGGACCTGAAGGATGGGAACTAATTTGTTTTAACTCTTATTCTGACCTAGTGCTAGGAGCTTCAGGGGAGGTACACGTGTCTAATATACAGGAGTATGCATTTTATATTAAAAGAAAAATTTGCTCCATATGATTACTTCTGGAAATATACTGATAATTAAGTAGTGTTACTCAGAGTAGTTTTGTGAAAACTCTTTTCTTGTTATGGCTGGAGATCTATCATATGAAAAACTGAAAATACTCTCTTCAGTAACTGAAATATTTCTCTTTGTCTCTTTTCCTGTTTTGATTCTACAGTATTCCATCAGTAATTAAAGCCCATGGAGCTCATCTCAAAGCTAGTGCAGCTATGGTCCGTTTAAGACTTTATGATATATTGGCTTTATTACCTCCAAAGACATATGAAGGTATGTAAATTTTTAACAGTTTTTATTAAGCTAAAAATTCTGCTTCTTTTGATGTGTTTTTGGTGCTTGCTTTTGAAACAGAAACAAGATTCAAAATTAAAATTAGGAATCTCCATGAGTCTTGTACTATATCTTTGCTGTCTTGACAGTATAACTGCAGAGTATGACTATCGGAAAATACTGAAGTAACACTTAGAGTATAAAAGTTACAGTGCCACTCATAGCGTTGAGATGTACAGTGGTCATGTTCAGAACTTGTTTAGGTGTTTATATTGTTGTTACTTAAAAGCCAGAGAACCCTATATATTAGTATACTTCAAGGGCAGATGTGAGAATGAAGACTCAGTTTGAATTTCTGGTATTTATCTGCTCTGTTAGACAGATTTATGCTATTATCAGTAATTTGCCAGGCATGATCTGACAGATTAGCTTTTGGGTTTTTTTTAATTCATTAAATTTACATCATCATGTTGATGAGCAAATTTCTAAAAAATCTGGATTGTCATCGTGGAGGAAATGGCCTTATCTGTTATTTAGAACACTGAATTTGGAATTGGGAACCCAGGGTTCTGTTTGAAGCCTTGCCCTCAACTGTGGTTTTGCTGGGTTTACTTCTGTATTTGCGACTTGTAAAATCAAAGTAATGGTACATTTGACTTGGAACTTCTAATCACTAGCTGAAATATTTTGGATAAGAAGCAGCACCAATTCTTTTTAATGCCTATTTGTTTAGGATCATTTAATGCACTTCTTCGAGAGTTGGTGGCAGAATTTACTTTGACAGACAACTCTGCTAATACAACCACATCACTCCTAAGGTCTCTTTGTCATTATGATGATAGTGTTCTTCTTGGCTCTTGGCTGCAGGAAACCGATCATAAGTCAATTGAAGACCAGGTAATAAAACCCCTATAATAATAAAGTTATCTACAGTATTTGTCTGTGTGATGTGTGTGAGGGAAGCCTACAACTGAAACTTCATGCCTTATTTTTAGTCTTATTTCAGAGATTTGCTAGATGCGTGTCCTTCCATCCATAGTGTACTGTTTTAACTAAAAGCTGCCTACTGCTGAGATAAAAATTGCACAATGCTATACATATGGTTGTGGTTAGTGAAGTAACCTAACTTCTTTAAAACAAAACGGCGCTCCCCACCCTGATCTTCCCAGTCTGGCAGTTTGGTTATTTTATTGTGGATTTAAAAGAAAAAAATAGTTCCACTTAAAAATTTGATTATGAAACTGCTGTCAAAATATCAGTATTCCAAATGGTGTTATAGCAAAACAAGATTTAACTGGTTTTATAGGTGTAGTGTGAAATCTTACGTTTGGTTTGGGAGTACTGGCACAATTCTGTTGGCATTATAAGAAATTTGCTGCGCTTAAAAAAGAAAACAGAAGTCTGTGAAACATAAGAATTATTCTGGTTTAGTTTTTTGTTTTGTGTTTTTTTTTTTTTTTTAAAAAAAAGAGACAAGTATTGGGGGTCTCAATAATTTTTGGATCAGTTGGTAATATTGAAACTATCTGATAATATCCTTCTCATTGCTTTCCTAATTTGTGATGACTAGGGAGGGTCTGGCTGCCTCTTTTCAAGCCTTTTACCCTCATAAACTTCAGAATTTCATGACACAGAATGAAAATGTCCTTCTGGATATACCCACTATATTTGTGTCTTCGTAGTTCTGCTGTAATTTGTGATCTCTCTGTAACTGAATTCCTTAGACAACTAGCTGTTCCCAGCATTTGCTGAACTGTGCCATCATAAACTTTGCAATTCAGCTTCTCAGAAATTTCCTGGCATAGGAAGAAGGGGGGAGCTGAAAGCGCCTCTTCTGCCACAGACTATCTAGTAATGGCAAGGTTTCTGAGAAGGCAGCTGTCTGGATTGTGCAGATCCAAAAGCCAAGACTGATACCAAGTGTGAGAAACCAAGGGGAAGCTCTTTATTAGAAAAGATCAGCAAAAATTTTTCAAAGGAAAAAAAAAAAATTATAGAATTCCCTCATTTGTCATAGTGGACATAATCGAATTCCAGTCTGTCAGTGCAGTCCTCAATCCATAGAACTTTCTGGGGCATTCCTTCTCCTCTCTTCCCTTTCCCCCGTTCCATTTTACCTCTGACCTGTAAGGCAGAGTCAGTGTTGGTAACTGAAGCCCTGTAGTGCATCACAGATTGTCTTGTTTTATTTGTTAGCAATATGGAAATGTCTATAAATGTTTTCTGTTTTCTGACCTTTAAGAAAAATGCTGAGCTACTAAATTCCAATTTTGTTTCATGATTAAATATTTAGCAAAACATGAAGGTAAGTTTTTCTGTAATGTTTCCTAAAGGAATGATGGTTAAGAAGCATTTTCATGATAGGTATGCTAGTCATTTTAGTTCTGTTTCTAAACCTTTCTGTACAGGGAATTGCTACAAGCAAAACTGATAATTTAATATACTGTATTGGAACTCAATGCTCAAACAGAGGTGAATGAATAGCCTTTGGAATGAAATGTCATGTTGTAGTCAGCGATTCGGAAGCTACTGTTAGTACCAAAATTGATCTGCTTTTGTCTAATTTCCATCTGTTATTACCAGGAGTGCACTTACCCAGCTGTTAACTTCTTTGACCCTCTGGGATTTAGCTGGCCCTGTAAATGCTAGCGTGCATATGCATGGGGATGCTGCAGTTCCATTTAGGTGTCTGTAAGCTATTTTGTTTTTGTAAGCTGCAGTACATGTGTTTTTGTTATCTCTGGTATCTCACAAATTTTCTGTGCAAAAGTGTATTCTGAGGTATTCATGTGGCATTTTGCAGCTTCAGCCAAACAGTGCATCTGGAAGTGGTGCTTTGGAACATGATCCGTCTTCTATTTACCTGCGTATCCCTGCTGGTGAAGCTGTACCTGGTCCCCTTCCATTAGGAGTGTCTGTCATCGATGCATCTGTGGCTCTCTTTGGTGTGGTTTTTCCTCATGTCTCTTACAAACATAGGTCAGTTTACATCTGTGTTTAATTTCAGAATCTAATGCATTGTTCTCTGAATAATATATATTTTTTATTTTTCTTTCTTAAAATAAGAATCTGCTTTAATGTCAACTGTCTTTAAATTCAGGGTTTAGTAGTTGGTGTTCATCGTGTCTTAGGATCCCAGAGTATGTCTACCCAGTTTAGAAATAAGGCAATTCCTTTGTTTTTTTGTTAGTTTTGAAGATGAGGATTCAGAGGTGGAGTCCAGATTTTTCTCTCCTCCATTTAACAGTAGTAATATCTCTGCAACTAAAATTTCCTGAAAAAATATCCACTGTAACTAACTTCAGATCAGCCTTGAGAACATAGCAGCAGCATCCATTGAATTTAATTTGGCTTCCATGAGTAAGGCTATTTGATTCCTACTCGGCAAATGACTTTATGCATGATGAAAAAGGGCGAATGGAATTCAGCTTATTTTCCTTTGTATTCTGCATTCCCTTTGCAGAGTTATGAGTTGTCAGGACTACTTTTGTTATCCTGTTTTGTGAGTTCATCACTGAGCACGGAGTGAAGGATGCTGTAAGATGCATTTCAAAGTAAAATTATCCTTCAGTGCAGTCCTGATGAGAACAGTTGTTTTCCTAGCAGTCAGTCACATTATGCAGTAAGCTTGAGGCCAGTTTGCAGTATTTCAACTTGCTCTATATCTGTTGTTAGCTTTGGAAAGATTTGGCTGGGAAGCTGTGGAGTAGCTAAAAATGCAGATTATTCATTATACATCTGTTTTTGGTATCCTCTAGGGAGTACTTCTCCTCCCAGTAACACTTTCTGGCATGGTTAAGTGGGGAAGAATTGAGGTTAAATGGAGAAAACAATAGGAACAACAAGAATGCAGAGGGCAACACTGTTTTGCGTGGCAGCGGAAAGGCAACTTTTTTCCCACTCTTGTTCTCATAGCTTTTGTACATAACTTTTTCTACAGCCAAATGTATCTGAAGACTCACTTCCTCTTGATGGCTTATTCTTCAATAGAAGTAGAAAACATCTGTGGATGAGCTAAAAGACCCAGCAAAGGGACTGTTCAGAATAACAGCACCCTTTTTACCCAAAGTGTACCTTTCTGCCTAAAATGCACCTTTCTACCTTCTGCAGTCCCTGAAGCGTAACTTCTGTGACTGAACTTAAACGGCCTTCTTATGTGTGTGGGTTTTTATCATTTGTGTTTTAGTTTGTATTTTGAAAGAACATCACTTAAAATTATGTTCTTTCCTTTGTTTTAGATTACAGATGTTGGATCACTTTGCTGAATGTGTCAAGCAGGCTAAAGGTGTTCGCCAGCAAGCTGTGCAGCTTAATATCTTTACTGCTGTTCTTAGTGCCTTGAAGGTATAACTTGGGACTTTGTATTGGATACCAAAGCTCAGCAGTTTGATTCATCGATTTGTAGTCCATACAAAAGGTTGTTAGAAGATCATTACTAAAGTTACCACTTCAACATTCAAAAGTTTGAAAATGCCAAAACTGATTTTTTTCGGATGCTGGCATAAGCTCTTGTCTGCATTTATCAGTACAGAGGAAAGATGTAGTCAGCATTCTATAGTATTTAAACTTCCTTAATTTTTCAGTCCTGTAGTTTTTTTTGCACTGTACTGGTGGATTTAAAAACATTGTCATGTACTCAAAAACTACAATGTGTCATAGAGTATTGTGCAGCTGAGGCTCATAGAAGTAAAAACAAAAAGAGTTTTGCATTTCCATTTTGAGTGTCTTAATTTTTTCTTAAGACTCCCTAATATTGCACAGAATTGTCGAATGCTTATGTCTAGTTCTGCTGACTTCAGTTACAGGTCTGTGTTCTCTGTCTACATTTGGAAATCCAGCTTCATGCCATCACGTTAGGAAGCTAGATGACAGCAAGTCACAAATAATATCCCTCAGAAATACTTGCTTCCAGTGAGTTGCATTGCCTCAAGGCTTTGTGGAACACTGTCTTAGATGATCTTCAGGTCCTTTCCAACCCTAACTGGTCTATGATTCTATGAAATCTAAACAAAAAGTGAAAGTGCATCATTTTTAATGGAAGATCTCAAATACAGCAAACTTCTTTGCACAGCTTCCCTTTTCCCCAGCTTTGGAATGTTGGTTTTAATTTTTCTTTTTTTTTCATTCAGGGTTTAGCTGAGAATAAAAGCACGTTAGGACCAGAAGAAGTCCGCAAATCTGCTCTGACACTGGTAATGGGTGCCCTTGATAATCCTAACCCTATTTTGAGATGTGCAGCAGGTGAAGCTCTCGGCAGAATGGCTCAAGTGGTTGGAGAAGCATCTTTCATTGCTAGAATGGCTCAGTACAGTTTTGATAAGTAAGTTGGTTTTTATTCAGAAAAGGAAATAAAAATTACATTTAATGTAGTTTGGAAGATTCTTCTACTAAATACCATACTGATTATTCTCTTCTCTTCATACTTGATTGCTATGATTATGTAGATCTAACAAGCCTTCAAACAGGGTCTTCTTTTGATTTATTTAATGTGACTCTTCCAGGAATAAAAGCTGAGTTCTTAAACCAGTTGGAATGTGAAATTTTACCAATGAATAGTTTTTGATGAGTTACTTGAAAGTGAACGGCTTCAGATAGATAAATGCTGCTAATGCTGAGTATGTCTGTAATACAAATTGTGCAAATAGTGGATCTCTTTCATCAAAACATCTTTATATATTGGTATAATTTATCTATTGGCTAATGGTTAGATAGATACAATTTATCTTCTCCCTTGCCCCCCTTCTCCCGCCATTCTGTTGTTTATCCCAGGTCTTTAGAGAGATGCCTGGTAGATATAACAAGACCATGTTCCTCAGTTTTTGGCTTAAATTTGAGACATCAGCCTATCTATAAGTCAGAATGCACCTGCTCCAAGGCTGCAGCCCATGTTTTTGGCTGGCCAGACTGTAGATACATAGCCTCAGCCCAGCTCTTCTGCCATCATTTTATCGTTATAAAGTGCATCACCTTTATCATCTTTCCTTGAATTTGTATTACTAGGACTATTTCCTTAGTTTCTTATCTAGGATTCAAGTTGCTAATGGTTGCCAGTTTGTTGACACTGTCAAGTAATTTTTTTATATTTGAAGTTTGCGTTAAGTTTATTGTTCACTGATGGTTAACTTGCCTCTCATATACAGACAGCCAGGAAAAAAAACACAAACCTTTCTTTGTTCTAATTAGGATAGCTGCCTTTTCTCTCTCTTCCACAACCCATGAGAAGGTTTTAATTAAGAAGTTGTGTATTGTGATATGATTCCAGAAGCAGAAGGGACTGTAGTGAGGGGATAAGGGATAGCGGGTTCAAATTTAAGCAGGGGAAGTTTAGATTGGATATGAGGAAGAAATTCTTTACTGTAAGGGTGGTGAGACACTGTAATGGGTTGCCCAGGGAAGTTGTGAATGCTGCATCGCTGGTAGTGTTCAAGGCTGGGTTAGACAGAGCCTTGGGTGGCATGGTTTAGTGGAAGGTGTCCCTGCCCATGTTAGGGGGGTTGGAACTAGATGATCTTAAGGTCCTTTCCAACCCTAAGTATTCTATGATTTTATGATATGATTCTGTTACGGAAAAGACTCAACAAGGCACTACTTCATACAACTAGATCATTCAGAATGTTCTTCATTCTGGTTTAGTTTCATTAATAGAACATTACTTAAATAGAAGAAAAAAAAAGCTTTATCGGGAAAGTCACAAAACTGCTGTAGAAGAAAACAGCTGCATTAAAAGTTACTAAGTTGACTTTTCAGTGGAAGTTGTAGCTGTGAATTTCTTTGTAATTTCTCAGTATGTGGTGGTGTTTTTCAATTCTTGGTTCCTTTTCACTGCAGTGGTCTAGCAATGACTTTTCTGATTTTTAAATTAGTCTGCTATGAAACACTTGTAAGCACTAGATGCTTTTCCTATAGTCTTTCACTTCCAAAACTCTTCTTCATCTGAAATCACCCCTGCTTGTCTTATATATAATCCAGTTTAATATGGCTTAAGTATGTTGGTTTAGCTTTTGTTGTAAAGGCTTTTCAAGATCTTCGAAGGTGGCCTGCAGAACTGTTAGTCATTTGCATTGTTAAGGTACTTGAAAAGTTCTTTGTAACAAACTGAGTGAATTACATGGTTTCCTTTTATTTTATCACTGGTAGGTTAAAATCTGCTCGAGATGTTGTATCAAGAACAGGCCATTCTTTGGCTCTGGGCTGTCTCCATCGGTATGTTGGTGGAATAGGTTCTGGACAGCATTTGAAAACTAGCGTTAGTATTCTTTTGGCTTTGGCACAAGATGGAACCTCTCCTGAAGTCCAGGTAAAAAACCAGAATCACCACAAACCTGTAAAATACTCGGGATTAAAAAAAAAAAAATTAAAAAAATTATATGTTCAGATGTTTTTTAATAGAGTGTCATATATAAACCAACTCATATGGATGTCACTTGTGCCAGGGAGCATGAATAAAGTGGAACTTTACTTATAAACTTTGACAGTACAGAATCCCAAATATGTACTGCAATCAAAACATAACCTCTTTGTTAGGGAAGCAGTTGCCAAGTGGTCATGTTAATTCAGATTCACAAGTGTCTGCTTGTCAGTGGCACCAGAGTAATACACTGTGGGTATATTTCTAACTTTACTGTAATTACAAAGCAAAATGTGTTATTTTTACCTTAACTGTAAACTAAAGTTTTAATGACTGGTTAGTGGTTAACATGAGTTACTGGAGTCTTGGGTCATGAGTCAAATAATTTCTGTATCTGTGACTCTGTGAATAGAGTATGGCAGTACATCGTCTTTGGGGGGTTATATTATGATAACAAAATTTGTTGCAAGCCTACTGCAGTTAATGGACAGAAAGGGAGCTACCGAGAGCCAAGTCCAAGGTAAGGCAAAACTGGGGAGGAATTTTTATCCATGATGGACTGTAGATATATGAAATCTCGTAGGAGGACAGATTGACTGCTAAAGATTGCTGGTAGAGTACAAAGGGGTCTAAATATAATGTTGAAAAAGAAATGCCTTTGAAGCTGTCAATTAACTACAAACACTGTGCAGTTCATGAAGTTTCCAAAGCTGAAAATACTTGAAAATTGGGAGAATGCATTGTCTTTACTCTCCCAGGAGAAATTTGAGGGGTCAGTGTCTTGGTCTGTCTTTACTCCTTCTCAAGTCTGTAGCTTGCTGCTGTAGGAGGCAGAGATAGCTAGATGGACCAGTACATTTATCTTTAAAGAAGTTGAATATTAGAGAGATAAGTATTGTTTTTTATTTTTTTTCCCCTCCAGTAATGAAATCTGTTGAAGCACTCAAAAAAAGAACAGATAAAAGAATTACTTGAGAAAGAAGAAAAAAATAAAACCAAACAAACCAAAACCCAACCATCTTTGGGTTTTTTTGTGGGTTTTTTCTTTTTTTTTTTTTTTTAGAGTAAGAATGTATGTCTTGTCTGTAATTATCATTCTTCAAAGATTATGTTGTAATTGCCTGATATAACGGGTAATTTCACAAGTTTCTGCAATGAAATGATTATCTGTAATTGTGACTGACTGTTATGCTTTAGCAGTAGGAAGCTGTGTGCTACCTTTGAGTAGAGGCACTTCATACCCACAGATTGAGAAGCTGAAGCCCCCATTAACTGTACAGAATCGTACTTCCACCTTGGTTTAAACTGTTAACTTGCCAGAACATATACTACAGTAGCTTCTTTTTCTTTTCCTAAGTTATTCAAACTCCCAGTGGATTGCTTGAGATTGAGAACTCTGAAGCACATCTGGAGTCAGAGTAGCTAACTAGAGATGTTTAAGCAAGGACATAACAGTCTGCATTCAAAATTATTTAGATTTCCTAAATGTATTACTGAAAAAATATCCTTTTTTTTTTTTTTTTGTTTGCTAGACCTGGTCTCTCCATTCACTTGCTTTGATAGTAGATTCTAGTGGACCAATGTACCGTGGATATGTGGAGCCAACTCTGTCCCTAGTTCTTACTCTGCTGTTAACTGTTCCACCATCACATACGGAAGTGCATCAATGCTTAGGCCGATGTCTTGGAGCGATAATAACTACTGTTGGGCCTGAGCTGCAAGGTTAGTAGGAGTTTGAAGTGAAAACTCAAAATCTAACTTGGATAAAGAGTACTGTATATTGCAGTCTTACAGAAAATAAAGTTTTTTTGTTGCAGTTGCAGGTGGGGAGGGGGGTAGAGTTGACAAAGTCTGTTACAGTCATGAAAGCAACCTCGCTTCTGGTCATAGTTAAGACTAGTTGGGGCTTTTTTAACTGTAGTTTGAGGTTTGTATAAAGAAGTGTATGGTGTTCTGGCTAATGGCAAATCTGCATGATACATAAAAGGGAAAGAATACTCTTGTTGCATGTTTTGCTGTTGATATTTTTGTGTATATGTAGGGCAAGAAGCAAGATTTTTTTCTTCTTTTTCAACATAAGCAAGGGTTTAAGTTTGGCATAATTGATAGTATTTGATCTAGAACTCATTTCCATTAATTCTTGGTATTCTTGGGTTGCTGTACCTTTCCCCAACTGTTACTTTTTTAGAATATTTATAGGGTGGTCTTTGATGCAGTGCCAGAGAGCCAGCGCCTAGTGAAACTTTAAATAATTGGATTTAAATTTGTAGCTATGAAGAGTTTCTAGATGGTCTAATTGAACTTGTGTATCTGGTTGGAACTAGATGATCTTAAGGTCCTTTTCAACCCTAACTATTCTATGATTTTATGATTCTGTGTTTTCTGTGTGTTGACCTTTTGATCTGGAGCATCATTTACTTTTTAACTAAACAGCATCTTATGTAGAATGTCTTGTGCAGGTTACATTTTTCTGTAATTCAAGATTTTTTATAAACCTGATGCAGGTTAATTCTCAAAATACAGAATACATAATTTTCAAATTAAATACTGTTCTTTAGAGTTCTTGTCCTGTTATAGCAATGCAACTCATCTGTTGGAGCAAATTAAAATTATGTGCATATATATCATATATAAGCATATATGGTAGCCTAAAAGTTATTCGATATTATAGGAAATGGTTTGGTGCATGAAATGTTGTCCATATGTATAGAATGAGACTTTCGGAATTCAAATCCAGGTTTTGTGTCCTGGGAAAATATTCTCAAAATACTTCTGACTGAAGATAATTGATCCAAGGTTTCATTTGGACAGGACAAAAAAGATAATGAAATTACTCTGTAGTGTTTCTTTGAAGTTGTGTAGATATTAGTTTTCAATAGGAATCCAGAACAGTTTCATGTTAGTCTGTGAACTTTGAAGCATTAGCAATTCTTGTTTCTCAGAGGCTTAAAGCCTACAGTTGCCATGCAAAAATTATGGCTGTGTTAAGGATATTGTATTACATCATTAGGTAATGGAGCTACAATTTCAACAATCCGTTCTTCCTGTTTGGTGGGATGTGCAATCACACAAGACCATTCAGACTCGCTTGTTCAGGCAGCTGCCATATCCTGCCTTCAGCAGCTTCATATGTTTGCACCACGGCATGTCAACTTGTCCAGTCTGGTTCCCAGTCTTTGTGTGAGTACAAAATGCATCCTTTCTGTTCTTCAGTTTTATGTACATGCTTAGCAGAGGACAGGAGTATTTTAACAAGATGTCAGGTATGCCCGTATGTTATAAGCAAGTCACATTTGCAAAAACACTAGAGTGCAGTAAAGGATGCCTGTCCCCAGTCCATTTTAAATCTTTTTAGTGCTGCCCAAATTGAAGTCATAGCGTCTGGTTCTTTTTCACCCTCAGTAGGACAAGATAGCAAGCATTTATATGACTGAGTGAAAAGATGCCGAAACGCTGTTTCTTCCAGCTCATTGCACTCGCAAAGGAAAGTGGGTGAGCGGGAGAGAAGTAGGTGATTTTGGAGTTATTTTACCATTCAGTATAGTAGATGCTGACATTCAAATTCCTGTGTTGCTGCTGTTAGTGTTGTTTTCTCCCTCTATTAATGTTCTGTCAGCAAGTCTTGGCTTGAGGCTGGAACTCGAAGCACCCAGTATGACTGTAAGAGGAAAGGTGCTGTGTGTGGATGTGCGTTTTGGTATGATTTTTGTTGTTGTTACTACTATTTGAGAATTTTTTAGAGGGTTCAGCAGTCCAGTGTCTGTTGGCTGTTTTATGACTTCTTGACAGTTCTTCATGTCATTCTTTGTGGAACTGGTGGGTCTGTGTTACCTGAAGGAGTGTCATACTACTTAGGTCAACACTGGACCTTTTTCTGTCTGACATCCTCTCAGTGTACATGCTTGTCAGCAAGCACTGATCCTTGCTCCTTGCCCTCTCCTTTGGAGCACTCCCGGGAGTGAAGTGTATTCCTAGAATGTGTCACTTGTCCTTTCACAAAATTCTGCATGGAGTGCAGTGTACCCAAAAGTAGTATGCCCTTTTGTACAAATCGTATGTACACCACAACAAGTGATCCCTGTAACCATTTACTCTGTAAGTGCCGTCGGTCATGTTTACAATGACGTTCATACAGGAATGACTAGTGCTGTCTTGAAAAACTTTCCAGGGGTTTTCTGATGTCTCTTTCCTGTTCCTTTATGGTCCTCTGCTAAACAAAAGCAATTTTTCTTCTCTTTTCTTGTATTCCTTATTTCGAAGTCATACTTAGTTTGGTAAGTTTTCCTCTGAATTGTCTTGCATATTTGTTTATACTGCAGATACATACTTATGTAGGCAAAGTTTGCCTTACCTGTTCCATTAAGAAACCCTTCATTGTTTTCTAGCTTATTTTTAAATTGAGTTAATACCAGATATCAAAATTAAACCACACGGTTCCACAATCTAGTTTCATTTCTTCTTCCTCCGTTGGCTGTATACCTACCAGTTGTTTGTTTTGTAACTTAAAATGGGGAATACTCTTTCCATTAATTAAATCCCCAAAGTTCTGTGGTTTAGTTCCATTAAAACCAACTCAGTGTGATATTTAGAGGTTCTTTAAAGTCTGCTTGTTTTTTCAGGACTAAAATATTGTATATTTACATGTGGAATAAAGATCTACTGTTAAAGTGCTTTAGAAACTATGCAGCCCTTTCATTTAGGAAAGCAATTTCCATCTGCAGAATAACCCAATACTGAGAAGGCACATGTGTATTTGGTTTATTAAAAACAAAATCCCTGGGGTAAATAAAGAATCAGAGTTTCTTCAAGTTCCCTCTCCTCCGCTGTGGAAAAACATGGAGTTCTCTGTGCTGCTATTTACTCTTGGGAAAATAGGGACTATGCACAATTCTTCTCTAAGAAAAGTATTTGCTTATACTTGAGGTGATTCAAAAGGAATTAGAAGCCAGTATTGGTTAGTAAAGAAATATGAAGCTGTCTTGTTGAGAGGCATCCATAAAAATGTATTCCATGAATTGCTACAAATTTGAAATAAGTTTTTGATACTTATCATATATGGTGCGTCTGATTATGGCCTTTTGTTTAAAAGAGTATGATTTCAAACTATAGCAAAATATGGGGAGTGTAACAGATTGGCAAGTATAATTAGTCAAAATCACTGGTGCAGCAGTTCCCATATTTAAGCTCTTATCTCTTTAACCAGATAACAGCTGTCAGCTCTGTATATGCCATCTTTATTTTCATATTTGTACATTATAAAAAATGCTTACTTCTGAATTTTCAGTGTCTTGTAAAGAACTTGACACCCAGCAGCAATCACATGGGCATATGCTTGAAAAATAGAATGCTGTTAGTCATTACCAGTGCTGATTTACTGATATTGGGGTGCAGCTGTTCACCCTCCTGTAATGGTTCTGATTTACAGGTTCATTTGTGCAGCTCTCACTTGCTGCTTCGCCGGGCTGCAGTTGCATGTTTACGACAGCTTGCTCAGAGGGAAGCAGCAGAGGTTTGTGAATATGCCATGAGCTTAGTGAAAAATGCTGGAGAAAAGGAAAACAGTGGCATCCGTAAGTATTTCTTTCATGTGGCCTTCAAAAAAGTTGAGTGCACGTATGTGTATGAGGGGGCAAAAAACCCCCAACACCCCCTGCAGCAACAGAAAAGCCTCCTAAAAATGTCCCTTCCAGCCCAAATAACTTCTGGCTGCACTCATGCTTACTTCTTGAATTTCACTTATAACTTCATTTTTTTTCTCAAGTTTAGATTTGAAAGTTTTTTGCTTGGTTTTGGGTACTTTTTTTGTTTGGGTTTTTTTGAAGTAATACTAGGAGGTGTTACTTGCCCTGCAGAAAAGCAAATTAAATGAATTGCTGTATTAAAATCTTTGTAGTGTTTATGCAGAAGAAATTCAGTAACATCTTGGTGTATCGTTGTCTGAACGACACACACAAATACACAATGTCCAATTCTAGTCTATTATACCAAATTTTAAAATGGAGTTACTGATTTCAACAAAGATTTCTCATTATCATTTTGCAGATATCAATCCTTTTGCACCAGGAGCTGGCTCTCGGAGAGACTCTCATTCCCGGCATCAGGAGATTAATATAACAGAGACAGGCCTTGAAGGTGTCCTTTTCGGAATGTTGGATAGGGAGACCGATCGGAAGCTGTGCTCAGATATCCATGATACTCTGGGACATATGCTTTCATCACTGGCAGTAGAAAACCTTTCTCACTGGCTAATGCTTTGTAAGGATGTCCTTGCAGCTTCCAGTGGTGAGTATTCTGTGTTCTCTGTTCACATAAAGGACAGTATGTCCTTAACATTAGCATCTTCTGGCAATATTTGTGTGGTGCTTCTCTTTTATCTTAGTTAAGATGTAACTTGTGTATAGAACTTTGATTATATTTCATTAAAACTTTCTTAGAAGAAATCATCAATGTTATGTGAAGTTTTAGACCAGTACTCTTAAGATTAAAAAGTTAGCTGCCTTGAAGTAGGATTTTTAACGGAGCAGTGCGATTACTGACATTTCAATATCTTAGCAGACATACTCTTTTTAGCCTTTTATATATTAGGACCATACAGAAAGAAGAGTGCTATATCAGCTCTGAGCTTTATCTGGTGAGGTTTTATGAGTTACTTGTGCGATGATGGGTTACCATGGTGATGAAACTTTTGCTTGTTCTTTAGCTTTGCAGATTTCTTTGCATAGATCTTGTCCTCTGAGACCTTAGTAATGTTTTTCTGCTTGTAGGATGGTTGTGACGCAGATTCTGCTCATTTCCTTTGCATTTATACTTGCATATTGCCATACTGTGAGTTCATTATGAAGCTCTTTCTAAATGTTGCCAGCTTTACATTAACTGATGAGTAATGCTACCAATGATTTCTTTATTTCTTTTTCTTGATGTAGTTTCCATATATCAACCCAGTGAGAAGGACTTGGTTTCTCAAGTTAGAATTTGACAGTCCTTTTCTTTATTCATGTGGGGTGGGTTTTAAAGTTTTTAACATGCTATTCAATCTATTATTTATAAATAGCTGAAATAATTTCAGAGAGAACCGTATTTAAATAAACTTGTCAGCTGTACGTTGAGGGAGCAACTTCATAATTGAACTCCTTTGATCCAGCTAACTGGTACACGCACAAAATCTGATTTGCTTTTTAAACAGAGATTTACAAATCAGACACATAAGGTCCTAGATGCCCTCTCAAAACACTCTTGTGAATTGGCATCATCTGTGTTTGATTTGCAGTAGCCTCTTTGTCTCTTTATTGAATGTCTTTGCTCTTCAGCTGCTTAAATTTAGACCCTATAGTTTTGGTCGGTTACCCTTGCAATGATTTCTACTTGTTCTCCTCTAATTATTACCAGAGTAATTTTTGTCAGTATCATCTTAGTGTTTTGCTAATTTAGACCTTGTCATTGAGATTTTATGTTCTCATTTTAGAATAGTAGAAATGCATGTTTGGCGAGTTGTGGTATTTTGGTTTGTCTTTTAAAGTGATCCCGGAGGTAATTTCATTTTCAGAAATGAAGTCGCCCAGCTGCAGTTAGAGAAGAGAGTTTTTTGAATGTTTAACACATTTATGGGTGCCGTAAGCTGCCTACTTGCCTGGGTATCCATCCCATGGCATGGAATTTTGTAGTTTTGATTCAGTTTTAACATGCACTCTAGCTTTCACTTGAAACAGGAGCTTGAAATAGTTCAAAGCCAAGCTTTGATTCTAAGCCTGGTAATGTCATTACTCTGTTTATTGGCAATTTAATAGGTTCATTTTCAAAGCTGAGATGTTTAGGTATGGGATTCAGCTATGGTTGATATCTGGAGAATTAACATTACAGGAATTTATTTCATACCATGTAAGCCAAATGAAGGACAAGATAGCCCAGATTAAAGGTGAAAAGCATTTCTTTCACTGATTTTCCTATGCCTTTGAGACTTTTACAAACATTATTTCAACAGAAGAATTAGTGTGTAATGAAATCTTGAATATGTCCTTAGCTGACTTCTGTGGATTGTAAGAGTGGGATTTTCTTTTTGTTGTCTGTTGTAGACATGAGCACTGCAACTCCTCTGGGTGGAGGGAAGGATGAAGAATCAGAGAAGAAGGATGAGATGGATGATGATACAATGTTTACCACCTTGGGTGAAGAGGATAAATCCAAGCCTTCTGTGGCACCTCGTTGGGCAACTCGTGTGTTTGCAGCAGATTGTCTGTGCCGCGTTATCATGCTGTGTGAGAATGCCAACAAGGCACACTTTGATCTGGCATTGGCTCGTTCAGCCAGGCTCAAAAACCCCAAAAGTAATTACAAAATTTGCATGTCTTGGGTTTGATTTTAATTTTTTATTTTACTTTATTTTTGACATTTCTCTACAGTTTAGGGTTATGCAGCCAAGAGAAAATATTTGAAAGCTATCCTTTCATTCAAATGGTTAAAACCAAGGAAATGGCTAGCAAAAGTCATTAAAACTGTAGTTGCATGACGCCACAGTATTATGAACACAAGGAATGAGGCTTGCTGGAGAATATAAATTCTCACAGACTGATCTGCTTGGAAAAAAAAAACTAAAGCCCTTAGATTTGCAAACCCTTTCTCCAGCCTGAATTGGAAGCAGTAAATATCTAGCTAAGGGTGAGCTGGGAACAATTTCTGACTGTAATGTAATGACAGCAATGAATTAGATGTTAGAGATGATTTTAGCATCCTCAGACCAAAGAGATGCTAGGAAAGAAAAGAGAGGTAAGGCCAGGTAATTATTGCTATGGTTGCAGAGAGAGGGATGCGAGACAGAGTTAGAATAACACAGGGACACAGCTGCTTTACAAAGTTAATTCTTTGGGTATCTAATAAGAGTGATGAATATTCACATTTCAAGCTCACGTTTTGAAGATGCATTTATGAGTGAGAGGATCAGAATTGAGAGGTCACAGGTTACACGGTTTTGTGAAGAAATGTTTTTTCTAACAGATAGTGGGAGGTTTCTGTCCTTGAGTTGTCTGTGTATATTCTGGTGTGTAGTGGTTGGTCGTTTTCACTCATGTAATGCTCATGAGGACTTTGTGTATGTAGGATGAATATTGTGAACGTCCTGGAATGTGGTTGTCATTCTTTTCCAACATGCCTCTGAAAACTTTCAGCCACAAAATAAACTTTTCTTGAAAAAAATTGAAAAAATACTTGAAAATAGGTAGAGCTTTTATATAATTTGTGGGTTTTGTTAGTCATCCTGGATATTATGTTTTTAAATATATATTTTCTTATTAGTTGTATAGCATCTGAAAATACCTGTACAGGTATTTTCAATTTGAGACTAAGGAAAGAAATAAAATTAATAAATTGAGAAGCAGAAGCCTTTCAGAAATGTTACTGAGTTATGTATTGTTCTTTTCTGTATGTTGTGTGCTGCTTGCGTACAGCCTTGGATGTGGCTTTTGGGAGCAGAACTAGAGAGGCATGCTCAGTCTTTAGGTTTTTAAACATGGCAACGTTTTCCACTATCAGCAGGGGTCGCTATAAGTATAGGACTGGAACGAATTGCCTTGATTTTCCGTAGGATGGAGAGATCACTAAAATGAGCTTTACTTAAATATTCTACTCTCTGCTAAGTTACTCTGTTCCTTGTACCAAGATGCTCAAATTCCTGTATATATGTAATTTCAAATTTGTGTTCAAAAGTGTCTTAGGAATTAAAGTTCTTCTGTCATTTTTAAGGAGTGATTGGGAAGGGGGAAGGTGGGGGAAGGGAATAAAAATAAGTTACATTCTTTCCTGCCTTTTTCCATAACCTAAATGTGGACCTTTGAAAAAGAATACATAAAATTTGTACATGTCAATGAGGAAAATATTACAAATAACCAACATGTCAGATATCTTTTAAGTTATCAAATAGTTATTTCTGTTTTGTTCCCAAGATGACTTTCTGGTACTTCATCTTTCTGACCTTATTCGAATGGCATTCATGGCTGCAACTGATCACAGCAACCAGTTACGAATGGCAGGTCTTCAAGCTCTTGAAGATATTATCAAGAAATTCGCATCAGTTCCTGAGCCAGAGTTTCCAGGCCATGTGATACTGGAGCAATATCAGGCAAATGTAAGACCTCTTTTATGCATTCCGGAAATTCTCTGTTCATGCCAGTATGCTAGTATTAGCTTTGTGAACTTTCATAACTTAACAAAACCTATGAAGAGATTTTTGTGTGTGTGAAAATATACTGAAGAGACGCTTCTGTTTACATCTTCAAAATTGATTTGGTATATCCCTTCCTATGTATTGTAATTTAGTAGCTGACAAAAGTAAACATTTGGTAGTTACTGATTCTTGAAAGCCAAATATTACAAGTTACATTCTTTTTTTTTTTTTTTTTTTTCAAGCGTGGCATTTCATTTGTAGAATTGGGAATTGGAAAATTAACAGATTCAGTTGCAGATTGAATTTACTATATCTGTTTTGTAATCTGGGAATTAATGAATACACTTTTGTTTAAATGAAAGCTACAAAAGTATAGGAATGAAAGGTGTGCAGTTGAAGATCTGTTTTGGGGTATTATCGCTTTAGTTTGTTGCATGGATTAATCTCTTTTGTTCTCACTTTGTCTTTGGGATCTTTCCAAATACTTTCTAAATGCAGGCTTTCATCTTTTTTACTTCCTCCCTTTTTCTTCCTTTTCTTCTTCAGTGCTGTAGCTTCTGCATTTTTGACACGGTTCCTTTTGTTTCCAAAAAATTCTGCCTTATAATAGCTGCCAAAAAGGCTTTTCCTGTCAGTATTTGTCATTTTGGCAGTTTGTGATGTCAGATGTTTATGGTTGGATCTGCATCACCATTATTCTTTTACACATCAAAAAGTCGACAGCCTTAGCATAAATTGCACCTGTAATAGTTGAATGATTAAAAGGATACTCATTAACAAAAGGAAGATAATACCACAGATTGGACAAAGGTATTTGAGGCTTAAAAAGGCAGTGGGCAAGCAGGAAAAAACTGGTTTAGGACTTTGTTATTGCTTAAATACCATTGCAAATGTCTGTGAGACAGCAAGGGTTAGGTTTAGAGTGTAATTATAATGCTAAAATTAGCAGTCTTATCTTGCTTGTTCTATATATGTGCTGAGCCTTACACAAGGTGAGATAAAAGATGTTGCATCACTATTGTAGTTGGATTTCTAAACTTTTCTTTTATCAACAGGTTGGAGCTGCTCTGAGGCCAGCTTTTTCCCAAGATACACCATCTGATATAACTGCAAAGGCCTGCCAGGTACAGAGGAAGGTGTTTAGATAGTATAAGCCAAGCTGGTTTTTTTCCCATTTTGGAAGAAGTATGCAGAAAAGAAGTGGTAGCAAATGACTGGAAAATTTTGTAAACCTAAGCTGTAATATATTTGCAACATCTGTTGAGTTTCCTGGTTATATATGTTGTTCCTCAGAAGTCCTTTTTAGGGAGCTGTATCAGAATATATTTAGTTTTTCTGAAAGTAATTATATCTGCATGTCAATTCTACATTTGTTTCTAAAAGAAAAAAAAAGTAATTCTGGCTTACTGAGGCCAGTAGCAGTGTATTCATTGGGATGACTTTCAGTCTGATCAAATATTTGGATTACTGATAATTTACCTTTAAGCACTAAACTTCCATTTTGATCGGTACCTGATTTTAGATTTTAAAATCATAGAATCATAGAATAGTTAGGGTTGGAAAGGACCTTAAGATTGTCTAGTTCCAACCCCCCTGCTAGGGACAGGGACACATCCCACTCTGAGCATTCTCATTACAGTCATAGTAAAAACCTCAGTAAAAATTCAGTGAAAGGTTTTTGTGTGTGTTTTTCCTTGTGTGCAGTCTTGTGCTACTGCAGCTTAAATTGGCTTTTGGCAACATCATTGCAGTAGTATCTGGTGTGTGGCAGATAAGTTAATACTGTAGTTTGAAGCAGCAGTTTAATTAGCTGTGCAAACATCAATTTTAAAATGATAACTTCATGAGTTTTGTTTAGTAAATCTTGGTTCAGCAGGACTGTGATTCTGGCTGTGTTTAATACTCTTTAATTTCTACTGAAACTTGTAAGGATAGATCAAATAAGGCACAATTTGGTATCTGTACATAGGAAAGAATATAGACACTTTGCCTTATAAAACATTGGTGTGATTAAAACTAGATGAAGAGGCAGCTTGTGTGAAAACATGTAACGTTCCTTATAATTTGTCAAAATCTTCCCTATTCCCACTAGTTTGAAAGTGGATGTGTAGGTTTGATCCACTTACAGGATCGAATGGATGGAGGTTACATTTGGATATTTAACTCCCTCTAGAAGTTACATGGACAGAGATGAGTTGCACTGAATCAGTTTGTTGTTACAGTTTTATGTTATTACTGAAATAGGCATTGACTTGCCCAGCAGCAGGGGTGAAGCTGGTCTTAGCCCTAGTGTAAATGAATTAGGGTTTTGTGGCAGGTTTTCAGAAGCTTTGTTCTGTCCATCTTTGGGACACTTTTTGTGTTTAGGTTACTTTAAATGTGTCCATCATTCCGGATCATGAGAGGCCCCTTCCCAAGTGCTTTCATGGAACTGGTTCTCTAAAAGCAAAATAAATAAATCTGAGATAGAATAAAAATGCTATAAAAAGTGTGCCAAGCTTGAACTGCTTGAGTTCTGTGGTTTGGTTCCATTCCTCATCCTTGTAGAATCATCACCACAGTCAAAGCAGCTCTTCTGAAAGAATTTAGCCCTTCTTTTTGTAGAAAAGCAGCTGCACCAAAATTCTTCTATTGCCTGCATTATGTCTGGGTATAAAAGTGTTTCAGAGGATGAATGCCAATATATAGTACTAGACAGGAGCAGCTGATCTGTAGATGTTTGTGTTTTAAGCACCTGGTTGTGTCCATTTAATTCAAATGAAAAATGTCTGTCTCAATCTCAAATTGATTGTTCCAGATCAAGAGCTGCTGGTTCCAGTTCAAACGCAGTTGTTTATAAAATTTCATTTCACTCATTAAGGTCCTTTCCAACCCTATCCTATGATTCTATGATTTCTAGGTTTTCCCTTGACATTAATGATCTTGAAAGCTCTTATTAGTGTGGAGCCTTAATATTTAATTTCAGGAGCGTGGGTTTTTAAAGATGTACTTTTATCAACTGAAGTTCCATTTTAATATGCTTTACAAATACAGCCTCTGTAAACAGCAATTTTGTTATCATTGATGAAGAGAGTAAAAAGAAAACCTTGGATATTTTTATATCAAGCAGGAAGAGAGCTTCTCGTTTTTTTTGTGGTGGTTGTTTTGGGGTTTGTTTTCTTACAGTTTTTATGAGGATTTTTTTGGGAATGATTATTATTTGTTGTGTTGTTTGGGTTTTCTGTTAATTCTGAACTTTGTTTTTCAGGTATGTAGCGCTTGGATAGGAAGCGGGGTTGTAAGTGACCTGAATGATCTCCGCCGAGTTCACAACCTTCTTGTCTCTTCCCTGGATAAAGTGCAAGCAGGAAAGGGATCTTCTAGCCAGCTTTACCGAGAGAGTGCGACTACTATGGAAAAACTTGCAGTTCTGAAAGCGTGGGCTGAGGTAAATATTGACCATTATGTCTTTAAAAGGTTGAAAAAGTTTTGCAGCATAATAGCAGTCTCACACCTCACTGGTTGTTCTGCCAATGAGTCTTGCATCCGACCTCCTCCTTGTGTTGCAGTTCTACTCCTGGGATGTTTTCATTTCTTAATCTTTCTCTGTTTCTTCTTCTGCCATTCTGTCAATCCATACTTACAGTGTGGCTTGATTGTTCTGTTTTACTACACTTTTCTGTATCAAAGCATACGTTCACAACCATGCATCAGATTTTGATTCTCCTCCTGTCTTATTGCTCTTAAACTTAAAAACTCACAAACCAAATAGCCAATATTTTTGTTGTGGTTTAAGCCCAACTGGTAACTCAGTACCACACAGCCCTTCTCTCACTCCTCCCTTTCTCCCCCCTGCTCCCCGGGGGACGGTGAGGAGAACTGAAAGAATGTAACTCCCACAGGCTGAGGTAAGAATAGCCCAGTAACTAAGGTATAATACAAACCACTACTGCTACCATCAATAATAATAATGACAAGGGAAATAACAAGGAAGGAGAATACAACTGCTCACCACCCGCCGACCAATACCCAGCCCGACTGAGCAGTGATCTAACCCTTCTGGGTGACTGCCCCCAGTTTATATAGTGGGCATGATATGCTGTGGTATGGAATAATTCTTTGGTTAGCTTGGGTCAAGTGTCCTTTCTTTGCTTCCTCCCGACTTCCCCTCCTCTGTGGCAGAGCGTAAGACTCAGAAAGTCCTAGGTCAGAATAAACATTACTGAGGAGCAACTAAAAACATCAGTGCTGTTCCCAGGCTCAAAGTCAAAAACACAGCACTGCACCAGCTACTAAGGAGAAAAATGACTGATACTGGTGAACCCAGGACAGTTCTGTAAAAATATTGCAGCTAATTAACTAGGATTATTATAAATACTGTTTGTCAAAGTTATCATAATAAATTGCAGGCTTAATGTAGATACTGTTGGTGAATGGCTGGAATACTGGCTATCTATTTACAAAAGACAGGGTTAGCAGTATTTACATCGCCTGGCTTCCTAAAATGTTACTTGAATGCTGCGGAATTCTACATATAATTACATGAACGGTATTTTGGTTTCTTTCAGTATAGTACTTAAAGATTTATTTGTTTTTTTTTTTTTTTCCCCGTTACATTTTATGGAAGTTACTTTTAAAATTACAGGGAAAAGTATTAACATTTCATACTGTAATTTTCAACTTTCATGTAGAGCATCTGCTGTGTGAAGACACTTCTGTTATATTTCTCTTCTAAAAAAATGCTAATTTTTACTGTATTTTTCTGCTATTTCTGCTTATTATAGTTATGCAAGGTTTTGAATATCCTTTTATCCTCTCATAGCATCTATCAAAGATGAGCACATACATGTTTTTGTAATCATGTAATACAAAGTAATTTTAATTTCTTTATAATACTTAATCTGCTCCCCAAAAGTGCCAATTACTCTAATTTACGTAGCAGCTGTTAATGTAGGTCAAAGAAATCATTGCAATAAGGATGCACTGATTTTATGAAATCAATTATTTAAATCAATATGTTTGTGTAGAGCAGCAGTAATTGACACCTTTTTATGAAAAAAAAGAACGTGTAGCCAGGTTGTTTTAGGAAAGTGCCATTTATGCCCCTAAGTGTTATATACTGCTAGAAATAAAAGATATTTAAATAAAATGTCATTATATTGCAAGTCTCTTTTCTCCAGCTGTTTTCTGGTAGTCTTTTGTGTCTGGAATCTGTTACTTTCAAATGGGAAAGGCTGCTGCTTTTTTTTTTTTTTTTTTTTTTTTTTTTTAGGCTCTCACAGTATGTGCTTTAATGTCTGTTTTTCTTCTAGGTGTATGTTGTTGCTATGAAAATTAAGAAAGAAGCAGAGACCAAGCCAAAACGTGTTTTAAAGAGCACAGAGGAAGATGAAGATGACTTTGGTACTGTAGATGAGTTGCCACCAGACAGTTTGATAACACTTGTACAACCTGAGCTGCCTGCACTTAGCCGTCTCTGGTTAGCTGCACTTAAAGATTATGCTCTTTTAACTTTACCAGCTGAATTTGCTACCCAGCTTCCACCAGATGGTAAGCACTGGAATTACTCTGTGTTGTGAAAACCAGAAAGAAATCCTTATTTGGGACTGCAAAATTACTATCTAAATTATATGGTATGAGTGCTTTTCACACAAGTGATAAATATCTGCCTCTGTGTAATAGGAATGTGTGTTTGAAGTGTGAGTGTGCTTTTTTCCTTCAATTTGCAATGAATATATGCTTTTATCTGAATCACAGAGATCATTAAAACCATGTCTGTTTAGAATTAAGAATACTTCTACGCCTCTTTGATACCAAATGCAAAAAGTTGTTTACTATAAGAAAAACATAGCCCTTGAAATCAGAGTGGATCTGTGTTTTATAGAACACTCAACTGAGTAGAATATATGGAAAATGCTGCAAGACCTAATGACTTTGCCTGCCTTTCTTGCTCTCCGATTACTGTTCTGTCATGGCCATTGCACTTTGTTACGAGCAACTAATGTTGCTCCTTCACAAGGAGAATTGGAATGCACTGTCACTAATGAGGATTACATCTGAATATGTGTATGATTAAACACACCCAGAGTAAATAAGTTTAGAGAAAGTTGGTTTTGTCTATTATTTGCATACAATTTCAGAATTTACCTTTGCTTTACTAATTTAACAGGGGGAGCGTTTTACACTCCAGAAACAATTGATACAGCTAGACTGCATTACCGAAATTCCTGGGCTCCCATATTACATGCGGTGGCGCTGTGGCTAAACAGCACAGGATTTAATGCTTCAGAGTCAACAGAAGAGACGGCTGCAGCAATGCCCAATTCACAGAAACGTGCTACATCCATTATGTTAAACCAGACACCTGGAACTCCACCTACCACGAAAGCTTTGCCAGAGATAAACAAAGATCGAATGCACTTAATTTTGGGTAAGTGTTACAAGTTCAGAGTTCAATAGCAGCACATTATGGTACAAAATGCTATGGGAATAAGAAAAGATTGTTTGAAATCTGGAAAGTGTAAAATACATCATGTGTCCAAACAGTAATGTTTTGAAATATCTCTGCCTCCTCCTCTCCATATTTTCTTGCCTCCTGCCTTTATAGCTTTGACAGTATTGCATCTTACTGTGTGATTATTCTGATTTTTATTATAGACAAGTTTTATATCTAGTTTATTTATGTAATTGAATAAAATGAGTAGGAAATGTTCTATATTGTACTATAATTCAGATAGTAAGAAATGTTATGCTTCAAAGAAACAAAAGCTGTAAGGTTAATTAAAATACACGCCCTCATAAAACCACAGCTCAGTAGAGACAAGTTGCATAGAGTAGCTTTAGCATCAGTTTTTAATCTGTGAGTAACACTCACTGTTCCCTTTGCTGTTATCTAACAGCTTTAAGAGGTGGATGTGATCACTTATTTTAAGGATGCCAACAGTTTGCTGAGATATACAGATATGTAAAATCAGAATGAAGTGCCATGTGTATAATATGAATATTGCATAATTTTTGAGGTTTAACTTAATCTCAGTTATATTTACATTTAAAAGAGTTCAATAAAATAAAACTCGATTTACAATTGAAGGATTCAGAAATCTGACAAAGATCTTTAGAACAAAGTGCGGATTTCCATTCAGTAGTCTAAGTTACTTGCTTTCACTGTTCATTGATTTTCCTGCCAAGTTTTGGGGAAGGCATGATGCAGAAGAGAAGTCTAATAAAATTCTGCTATTTCTGATATATAAACTCTCCTTTCTTTAGAAGAAGAAGAATAGGGAAAAAACATACATTCTTCTGAAGTTGTTAAGAACCTGCTATACTTACTAAGATATTTGAGAAAGAAAACTTGGTTTTATAATATGACCAGTCTTTTTAACTATTGCTCCTTTCAGGTGTTAGTATACAGTTTCTGTGTTCCCCACGACCTGAAGAGCCTGTTGAGCATGTTACATCTTGTTTACAAGCACTTCATACATTATTGGATTCCCCTTGTGCCAGGATCCATATTGCAGAGGATCAGGTACTGTATAAGCATGTTGAAACAGTTGGCTTTTTTAGGTCTTGATCTTTCGTCTGTGATGATTACAAAAGCTGTAATTATTTTTGTGTGAGAAAAATATTTGCTCATTGTAAGCAAGTGACATAACAATTAGGAATTGTTAAGTCCTGATTAATTTTTTTTTGTGTTTGTGCTGTTCTACTGTAGCTCCTTGGTGTTGAACTCTTGAGTGTACTTCACCGACTTCTCCTGACCTGGGATCCTCCTTCCGTCCAGCTACTGGTTACAGGAGTTGTCCAGCAGATAGTAAGAGCAGCTCAAGATTATTTGCAGGAAAAAAGGAACACCCTAAGTAAGATTTTGAAAACACAGCTTGGTTTGCAGAGTAAATAAGCAACAGGTTTTCATACTGGGAAAGGAACTCAAATACATTTAGAGTATGATTACCCTGAGGGAAGTGCTGTGTATTCCACAGATACTCCTGATGTATTCGTAATCTTACCTTCTGATTTCTTAACTCTTGCAAGATATTTTTGCTCCTCTGATCATTCTAGTGGTTATTCTTTTCATGTCATAGTTTTAGTTCCTTTTTCTTGAATGAGTGATAAAAATTATACCCAGCACACCACTTTAGGTCTTACTAATACATTGCTCAGTTTCACTGATGTTTCTCTATTGACTGCCTTCCTAGCATTTCATTTACCTTTTTTTCTGAAGTTTAATGGTTCAGCTCCCAGTGTAGAGTCTTGTGGTGCATCCCTGGCACAACTGGTTCATGGGTTGCGTGAACTGCTACTGGAACCTGTGTGGAAAAGTTGCCTGCCTAGGAGATCTTGCCAGGAAGCAGAACAGGTTGCATGTACTTTCTTCACTGACATCCAGGGTGTGTCAGCAACCAGGAGCTCTGGGAACAGGGTGTGCAAACAGGAGCACAGCAGTTGGCATGGGAAGGCATGCTCATGCAGCCCAGAAGCACTGCTCAAGACATTACAGGACTGCTAGAATCGGCATAATGGTGGCAGTGACATACAGCAAGACACGGTCTGCTGACTGGAACAATCACCCTTAGCACATCAGAGGTCTAATGACCTGCCTAGAAATTCAGAAGTCCTGACGTGACTGTCCTCCAGGTGCTTGTCTGTGCAGCTAAGGGGCTGGAGGTGATATTGGTTTCACCTGTGAGACAGGAAGGAAGTGCATGTGAAGGTGAGCAGATTTGGTAGTGTCAGGAAGGGCAAACGGAAGAATGAATTGTTCTTCACAGAGATCCTGTAGGTGGAGGAGCCTATGTATCATAGAAGGAAGGACAGCTTTAAGTTATGCTGCAGTCTGTCCCTGGAGAATGAGACTTGCACAGAGGTGGAGACTGCAAGGTTATGATTTCAGCAATAAAAGGCTTAATCTCCAGACATCCAGTTGGAGAACATTAGAGTGATCTGGCAAGCGGAGAGAGGAACAAGCTGTCACAGTAGATATCTGAGCCAGCCATCCCACTTTGACAGGTCAGGACTGATACCAGTAATAGGAAGTGAAAGGTGCTACAATTCTGTGGCAAACTCAATCTTGTTTACAACAGGCTGCTTAATCAAGAAGAGGTGGGCAAAGCCATGTTAAGTCAACTGGAAGAAGCCTTCCAGACGTGCTAGAAGGACAACACTGCAGGATTGTCATGGGTTCAGCAGCAGCTGTCATTTTTCTTTAAGCAGTAGCTGGTGCAGCACTGTGTTTTGGATTTTCGGCTTGGGAACAGTGCTGATAACACCA